>JBBPRA010000508.1:0-20631 GCA_038092775.1 Boletus rubescentipes
CTTTTGAGAAGGGTGAAACATTCCTGTCTTCATTTGACTCAGATCCATATGCTGTCTACTGCAGAAACAATCTTTACTACCCCTTCACCAGTCATGCTGACTGGAAGATGGCCAACTACTTGTTAACGTCACAGCTTAGCATGACTTCTATTGATGAGTTTTTTGACTTGGAGGCAGTATGTTCAGAATAATCATTCAAGTTCCTGTAATTAACCATCCATGTAGACCAAGAGGATGTCTCTTTCCTTTCAGACAGCAAAGGAACTATGTTGGCAGGCAGAGCTTCTTCCATCAGGCCCATGATGGCAGTTCCAAATAGTTCCCACCTGTTACACGAACGTCATTGACGGTTGAGGAAAGAGAGCAAAGAGTCCTTCAAAGTAGGACATAGACTTGTAGAGATAAGCAGAGGTAAAAGAGCAAAGAGTCCTTCAAAGTAGGACGTAGACTTGTAGAGATAATCAAGAGCTTGGCAAGCTCTGGTGCGACAAGGGGGGGACTAAGGGTGAAGGCGGGTTAAGCCTTGGAGCAAGTGACTCAAGACAGAAGAGATGCGATGCATATATTGCACAGATCAAGAGTACAGAACAAGTACAAGTACATGGACTTACATATATACTCCAGAAGAGATCTGCTGAGTAAGTGAAAGAACATGGCGGAATGAGGTAGAATGTTCCGCTGAGTAAGAACAGAACATCATGGAATATTATGGAAAAGAGATAGGAGTACGCAACCAATACGAGAGAATTGGCTGGAGGAGTCATTGTCCATGAATAAGAAGTGATAAGCAAAGAATATCCCCTGTCCAGTAGTAATGCAAGGAATGGCGTAGGGGTTAGAGGGCGCACACAGTGAATGTAAGGGGTCCCAGGATAAGAAGATAGTGATGGTAAGCATAAGAAAGGGACCCTGGGAAAGGAGACGTGGCATGAAAGGAGGAAATGAGAAAAAGAGTGCTATCCAGGAAGAGAATCGTAACATTCCCCCCATTATATGTACAATTGAGACCCAGGCTCAATATGCATAGACCCCTGTTGGAGTAAAGAGATGATTCCATGGTTAAACCTGTCCTCCTGTGAAGATGGATGTTGCCTGTTCCAGGGTAAGATTTTCAACCAGACAATCAGCAAGCACGTGTCCGATGGTATTGCAACTGTTACAACGTCTGCTAGGGCAGAATCGGTCGGAGTGTCCCCAATTCTGGCAAAAACCACACTAGGTGGACAGACATAGACGTTGAGAGTGCCCTGGCATGGAGACATGGCAGTGTGGGCAGCAGTAGGCGGGACAGTCCTCTCTGTAGTGGCCCAGATTGTGGCAACAAAAACACTTGGTGAGGGGGTTGGCAGGCCAGCGAGGAATGACATCCGGAAGGACACAAGTGGGGGAGCTGAGAACATGTTGGCCTGAGGGGAGTGTGATGTTGTAGGACTGGATAAGCATTCTGGCATCTGTGTCAATTCCATCAGAGGAAATAGTGGATTCGACTGCTGTGGGGGTTTCCAATGTTTCGGAGAGGGAAGGAGAGGAGATCCGGGCGTGGAGTTCAGTGATGGAGGTGTTCACAGAGGAAGACAAAGGGGGAATCATCAAAGGGGGAGAGTCTGGATGAGGGTGAAGTATGTAATTCGGCTTGGGTGATGTAATGGTCTCTTTCTCCCATGGACATAGTGAAAAAGACATGATGGAAGGTGGGGTAAATGAGAGTGGGGGAAATACAAGTTACAAAAGTATGAAAACCATGAAGGTGAAGAAGAGATAAGGTACATTCAGAAATGCAGGCAAGTGTGAGTCTCAATGGAACGCCATACTCAGCAGGTAGGTCTGAGGGGACAGAGAGGAAGTGGTAGTTCTGAGCCATAGTGGTATCATGAAACAGGCTTACGAGTTCCTGAGATATGGTGTTCTCAATGAAGAGGGGCATTTATTCAATTTCACGCATGAGGATGGGATTTGTGAGGATAGTGGCGTAGAGAATGCATGCATAAAAGATGGGTAGACAGGTAGGCTGCACAGGCCAGGTACGAATTGGGGAGTTGTTGGGTGAAGACAGAGAGGAGGAGGAGAGAGATGACAATTGGAAAGACATATTCCGGGGAATCAAGGAAGATGAGGTCGTGGATCATTTACTGGGAGTTTACTGTAGGTTTTGTAGTTTCTTATATGCTTTAAGTAGAAGTACTTGGGTGATTTCAAATGGACCATGGTGTTTAGGGGCGAGTTTCTTGGAAGGGTAGTGAAGGCAGAGATGAGTAGCTTCTAACCACACTTAATCTCCAGCTTTCCATGGGGTGAATCTCCAAGAGGAGCGCTCGGTCATGATCCATCAGGCAGAATCATGTGCTGCAAGGGCTTCCTTTCAAGCTTCTTCTAAAGAAGAGAGGTGGTTTTCCAGGGCTGGAAGGAATGTTTTTCCGAGTGGAGGATAGGAGCGGGGTTCAAATCCTAGCATGAGAGAGAAGGGGGAGACTTTTGTGGAACTGTGGGGAATGGAGTTGTGGTGGAATTCGGCTATAGTAAGAAGTTCTGTCCATTTCTGGGGGTTGTTGGCAGAGAAGATTTGGAGATAGGTCTTGATTTCTTGGTTGGCTCGTTCAGTTTGCCCATCAGTTTGAAGGTGATAGGCGGTCAAAAGGCAAACATCATAGTGGAGTAATCATGCAAGTTCTTGAGTGAATGCAGAGGCAAACTGCAGGCCTCTGTCAGAGATAAGGGAATCGTGAAGACCAAAGTGTTTAAAGACATGGGAAAGAAAAAGTTGGGCAATGCCAGCAGCATCGATGTTTTTGGAACAGGAAGTGAGAATTACCCCCTTCATAAGGCCGTGGTCGACCACAACCATCAAGGAATCATGGCCGGCGGATGGGGGAAGATCGGTGATGAGGTCAATGGAGAGCTGCTGGAATGGGAGGAATGAGGAAGAGGGGATGGGAGACAAGGGAGGACACGTGGGATGATGGTTCACCTTGTTCTGCTGGCACATGGCGCAGCCAGAGACAAAGGCATTGACAAAGGAGGACAAACCAGGCCACCAGAAGTCACGTTTGATGATGGCTTTGGTGCAGAAACACCCTGCATGCCTGGAGGTGGGGGATTCGTGGAAAGAGCAGACAAGGGAGTGGCGGGCTGCCGGTGGTACATACATTCGTCCTTTAAAGTAGAGGCAGCCATCCTCAAAGGTCCAGTCAGTGAGGGCAGAGTGAGGGAACAGGGGGGAGCCATCCTGTACGGCTTGAATTGCCTTCAGAACAAGGGGGTCAGAAGAGGAAGAGGATTTGATATGGCATGTGAGGGAGAGGTCAAGAGCTTGGATGACCAGTGGGTCTGGGACAATGGCAACATCAATGTTGTCATCAGTGGTGTCAATGAGGTCTTTTTGAGAAAGGGCATCAGTGGGCGCCATCCATGTACCCGATGTGACCTGCCAGCAGATATCAAAATCCTGTAAAAACAAGGACCAACGAGCTTGCCAGTGGGATAGTTTTCTGGGATCCTTAATGTAAGATAGGTTTTTGTGATCGGTGATGATGGTGACCGGATGGGTGGTACCTCGAAGGTATTGTCACCACTCATCTGGAGCTAAGATGACAGCAAGGAGTTCTCAGTCATAGATGTCATAGTTTCACTTGGCCGGTGCAAAGGTTTTGGAGAAATAAGCACAGGGGTGATGGTCTTCATTGTCATCAGTCTGCATGAGTACAGCTCTGGCAGCGAGGAGGGAGGCGTCGGTCATAACAGTGAAGGGACGGGTGACATTGGGGATTAGGAGGACTGGGGTGGAGGAGTCATAATGGCAATGAGGTGGTAATTTGGCATGGATTTGTTCTGAGAATACGTCTGAGAAGTTGGCACACCAATCAGGCACAGGAGTCTCTGAGGGTGTGCTCTGTTGGGCGATCTGGGTGGAGATGGTAATCTTGTTAATGGACTTGTTTTCTTTCCACAGCTTGCGTTTCCTGAGACATTTGTTGATCTTGGTATTGGCGTCAATGCCTAGCCAGTGTACAAGATATCGTTGAGGTACTGAGGCAATTTCTGTTGCAAGGGGGTTTTCGGGTAATGTCATCATGTTTTTCTTCCAATTGATGGCAGGGTTCCATTTCTTCAGCCAGGGCATCCCTAGGATGATTTGTCTGCGTCCAAGGCTGAGAACCATGAGTTTGAGTTTTTCCATTCTCTCTTTGAACAGAATATCAGTGTGGGCCTTCCACCAGATGGTTCCTTTGGCATTGGCGGTTCCATCGATGTTGTTGGCGATGATGGGTTTAGGAAGTTTCTCTAGGGGTAATTCAAGGAGGCATAGGAGACTGACATCAATAAAGTTTCCGGTTGCCCCACAGTTGACAAGGGCAGTGGTTTCAACGATTTGTGTTCCATTTGACAGCCTGATGGGAATACGCATGGTCCTTTCATTAGGAAGAGCTGTTATTACATGGTTCACAATATGAGAAGAGTACATTGATGGTTCTTCCCGAGCTAAAAATCCTGAAGTTCTGCAGATGCTACATTCTCTGGGGGATCTTCATAACACAGTTTCAGGGTTTGGAGGACTTCAGCTTTGTCCTTCCCCTGTGTCTTCAAGGTTTGGACGTATGCTTTGATGGCAGAGACTGGGGGAGTGGAATTGATGCTGGGCTGAGGTGTGGGATTCATGGATTGGGAAGTATTGATGGTGCAAATGTTCTGAGGACAGGGAGTGGACTGGTTGTGTTGACTGGCGCTGTGTCCAGGCTTTCAGCATCTGAAGCATAGTTTCTCCCTGATACAGTGAGCTCATTCCGCTAGGGTTAACTTGGTTAGGGAGACAGCGTCAACATCCATGGCATTTGGGTCATAAGGGGGAGGATTTCTGGATGTAAAGAAGAATGGGTTTCCCTTTCTTCCTCTGATGGCTGTGATGCACATTTTCTGTGTGTGGAAGGTTTTAGCTTTCTTGTTGAACAGCATGCCTAGCAATGTACTAGGTAGGGAATGGCTGGCACTTACCAAGTGTTGGGACTTGGGTTGAGCTCTTAGGGCAATGGTGAAGGTAGAAGAACAAGATGCGTTAGGACTCTGACAGCTGAGTCCGAAACTTATAAGTATACGCGTTATTACCAAATATGGTAAACTACACTACAGTACACTAATTAGGGTAGTTGAGAGCTGCACTATGGTGCTCATTCAACATTTCTTGATCCATTCATGTAACGTGGTAGGGATGGTGGACATGGAGAGAATCATGGTGGCGATTTATTGGTCAATCCTGAGGGAAAAATGATCAATGAGGGTGGTCTCGTCAGAGATCCCTGCTTTGGCGGCAATGTTCTGGAAGTCAGTGATGAATTTCTGGAAACCGTCATTGAAGGTGCCGTCTTCTTCTTGGAAGGTCTTTTGGGCGAGTTTAGCAAGGTTGGAGCAGGCAGTAGCTTTGATGTCAAAGGGGTAGAAGGTGGTTTCAAAGTTTTTGGTGAATTTATGGAAGGTCTTGTCTTTGGCATCGATGGCGGTGTTGGACATTCTATCATACCACATTTTGGAGAAGTTGATACCTCTACCTTTACTCATCTTGTTCAGGGTAGTCATGACTTTGATCTCATTGGTGGAGTAGAGTTTGGAGTTGATAGCAAAGTAGGCCCTCATGGCCTTAGTCAGCGGGGAGGGCCACTTTAAACTCAGGGGTGGAAGACGACATTGGGGTAGGTGGTCTGGGGGGTACTGGGTTACTAGGGGTGGATTGTCTCCTGATGCCAAAGGGTTGGGTGGGTACTGTGGATGTGAACGACGTGGGTATGAGGCTGGGGTTGAGGGGTTGGCTTTCCTCGTCGCTAGAGTCTGGGTGGGCAGAGAAGCCCCTTCGGGTGTTATGGTGGGAAATGTCTTACAGTAACGGGGTGATGTCCTGCTCCTGGATAGGAGGGACAGATGGACACTCTTGATCTTTTGTTACGCAAATGTTGTTGACAGTCAAGGAAAGAGAGCAAAGAGTCCTTCAAAGTAGGACGTAGACTTGTAGAGATAAGCAGAGGTAAAAGAGCAAAGAGTCCTTCAAAGTAGGACATAGACTTGTAGAGATAATCAAGAGCTTGGCGAGCTCTGGTGCGACAAGGGGGGGACTAAGGGCAAAGGCAGGCTAAGCCTTGAAGCAAGTGACTCAAGACAGAAGAGATGCGACGCATATATTGCACAGATCAAGAGTACAGAACAAGTACAAGTATGTGGACTTATATACTCCAGAAGAGATCTGCTGAGTAAGCAAAAGAACATGGCGGAATAAGGTAGAACGTTCCGCTGAGTAAGAACAGAACATCATGGAATATTATGGAAAAGAGAATGAGTAATAGGAGCACGCAACTGATATGAGAGAATTGGCTGGAGGAGTCATTGTCCATGACTAAGAAGTGATAAGCAAAGAATATTCCCTGTTCAGTAGTAATGCAAGGAATGGCATAGGGGTTAGAGGGCGCACATGGTGAATGTAAGGGGTCCCAGGATAAGAAGATAGTGATGGTAAGCATAAGAAAGGGACCCTGGGAAAGGAGACGTGGCATGAAAGGAGGAAATGAGAAAAAGAGCGCTACCCAGGAAGAGAATTGTAACACCACCACACACCAAACAAAACGACCTGTTCACCTTTATTTTTGTGATGTGCTCCAGTGTGTTGAATCTCTTTTCAACCATCCCTATTTCGCAGACAAGATGGACTTATCACCATTCTGCCTGTTCACAACAGCTGAATGCCTTGTGAGGGTTTACACAGAATGGATGAGTAGCGATGGTCCCTGGGACATGCAGGTAGGAATTCCCACCTTTTGCTCTTTTGATTATTACTGACTCATAAATTTTCAGATGAAGATACCTGCTGGAGCTACACTCTGTGGTGTCATCCTCTCATCTGACAAAACGCACATTACAAATGTCTGTGGCGGTAGAGTCGCACACCCCTTGTTGATCAGCCTTGCAAACATCAAAATGGGTGTGAGGAATAAGGGATGCTCACATGCCTTTCTCCTCCTGGCACTGATGCCAATTGAAAAATTCACTCATCCAGTCTCTAGAATGCACAGTGTCCTTAGCACCCAACTTTTTCACCAATGTCTCAACACCATTCTCAAACCTCTCAAACAGGTGGCATGGATCGGCCAGATGATGTCTGATTCCGCCAGAAATCTACGGTACTGCTTCATCCCCTTAGTCTTGTATATTGTCAATATGCTGGAGGCATGCATGCTGACATGCGTGCACATCAACACCTCTCCCATTACCACTGCCATGTATAAAAACATCAGCAATCCAGACTGCCACCAGCCTTGCACTACTGCCACCACACTCAACCAGCTGGCCTCTATCAAGTGCGATGTCAATGATGTTGACGGGTTCTTTGCAACACGCAAGACCAGAGACTTTTTCGATGTAGCTGCTCGACTCTCTTCATTTCCTTGCAACTCCATCCCCACACCACTCCATACCTTTGTGGCTGGATCTACGGCTATCCATCCCAACTATGAAGTGTCATGCAAACATGTTTCTGTTGATAACATTGCTGAAATGTTCGAGCTACCTGACCTTCATGGGGCATTGGCTGACTACCTCCATTGTGAACAAGACGCTTGTCAGAACCTGCACACTTTTGGTGGTCAAAGGAGGTCTCTGTCAGACACCTACCTTCTGCTTCAAAATCTTCATGTATGATACAAGGTTCATCTTCAGCAAAAAGTTTACCATGATCCATCCATGGTCGCTCCCACCTTCACTGCCCATGCCCACCCTTCCAATTGCTCATGGAAATATGGGCAATGTGACGCAGCAATCATGAACATAGACAATCAATTTCAGTGGCTGTCCAGTGGATTACAGGGTGTGTTTCTACTTGCCATGGTACCACTAGGAGCATTGATACCTAATTTCAACAGGGCATGTTATGGTCAACATTTGTCTCATCATGTGTCCCACTGTGTCCAAAAGGGATGGTGGCAGCAGCTCACTTTTTGACTGTTTTTTGATGTATGCACAGCACTTGGACATTGTTGCTCAAGGGAACGGTTCAGTTGAGTGTGCCACAGGTTTACATGTACTCAAGAGGGTGACACGCACATCTGGTTCTCTGCTCAGCAAAGTGTTTCCTCTGGATCAGCTTCACTCATATCCTCACATTGTTCCACACTTTGGTCAGAAGGCAAATAATCAGCTTAGATCGAACAACTGTGTTCATTCATCACAGACATTCTTCTTAAACAAATACTTTGATAAGGATTTTTTCTACACAATCAACTAACGCCTTCTATCACCTGTGTCTCCTAGCTTGTAATTCCTAGTATTTGTATGCCTTGGAGAACCCAGCTACATTCCGATTTCTATCATAAGCGAAATGAGACAAGATCAAGCAAAGTTGATTGATCGTATGAGACCAATAACTACTGTCGACTAGACCCAAGCTCTGGGTCTAGCAGAGAAACATCTAATATAGACAGACCTGATTATTGATCAAACTACCATCATGCCAGAGAAAAACCAACTCCTCTGTGACTTCGCCTCCTTCATTCTGCCCAGCAACTCAAAGCGCATTTTCTGACTGCTCAGGGATGCATCGGGTCATCCTTTGCCATGGCTCCTTATGTGGATCTGTGACAACATGTACTCCAACTTGAAGATCTCATCCTGTCCTTCCGCAGCCCCTTTGAGTAGAAGTCCTCAGGTTTCACTGCCATTCAGATAGGGATATCCGTTGCTACTGAAACCTGTCTTCTCCACCACCACTCCCGACCACCGACATTCTCATGTTCATCGCTAATGTCCCCCCACTAGGGATGTTTACTTTCATTTTCCCTTCTCCCCTGCCTCGAGGACAACTCCATTCAACACTGTCTGGGCCTAGTTTTCCCCCTGCCTCCATATTGTAAGCCTACACTACGGTTGAAAAAGACAAGAAAAACTTCTCATGGATACATTCGACAAGTTGAAGGTCTGTTTCATCTCTTTTTTTCGTGTTGTTCTCTCACCTGACACTTTCTCGAGGATTCCTTGTTTGAACTGGGACTTCTGCAAGCTATCAGTGACCTCAGGTTCAAACATCCTTCAAAAGGTCATTTCATTGCCATTTGAGTGACATCTTCCAACTGACTTTCAGGGCAAATAGTTGAGCTAACAAGATTCACCAGGGATCAGGCTCTGAGTCTGGCACTGCCAAGGGTCCCAATGTCGAGTCTTATGACAGATCTCTACCTTTGCCAGCCAACTCATCCTCTGCTCTACCAAGACCATCCACTCATTTACTCAACTCTACAAGTCTGCACCAGGAAAAGTGCCATATTGGCACAGTAATGGATCCACTTGTCTTGTGGAACCAACTTCTTAGCAATTCAATAATTGCACTAGAAATTTGCTCCCACCTGGAGCTCCCCACTTTTTTCTTTCTTTCCCTTTAACGCGGCAGCTTGAGGCATGTGGTCCTCTTCACCTTCCTGCAGTCTCATGTCTGGAAAGAACACCGTATTAAACCATTTGTTCAGCATCTTGGTTCTCAGTACATTGTCTCTGTTGAGTCTCATCATTCATGTGTCCTTTTCTGCCTAGTGCATATTGTGACTCATTTATGGTAACACATGCCCCTTTCCTTGTTGTTGATGCACTCTTAACCGTGTCTCCGAGCCAGCCCATTGTCATGATTTGGCTCCAACGTGTGCATTGTCACTAAACTGTGTTTGCTTTCACAGCTAATCTATTTACACTTCCGTTCAAAACCATAATCTCTACTGCTCCTTGTTCTTTCATTTGTGTGAGTCACTATCCGCAAACACCCTCCATCGCCCTCATCCCATTCTTCTCAGTGCATGATTAATATATCTTTTTGTTGCAATGGCATCACATCCTGGGGATACATCCCAAAAACCTTTAGGATTGTCTACACACTCTTTTGGTTATTCACCATCTGCATTGCCAAGTAATGTATGTCATGTATCATCCACTGTGAGTCTTGGTTGATGTTCCCCCAAGGCACATTCACAGGGAAAGCTCATACCAGCAACTGCACCCAACATGTTTGGGGTCGGGATAGGTGCAAGTTGTACACTCAAGGGCCTAAACTCTGGTTGGCAGGTTTGTTGAGTCCTTGTTATCTCAGCATGGGTACCTTACGTGCACTGCCAGATTTGGGGGTCTACGACACCAGCATCAAAGATGAACACATCAACCTCTTCTGCAGCAAGTGTACATGACCTTTCACCTTCACAAGGTGAGAGTATGTATTGTTCCAACATCAGGGAGAGTTGGATCACACCCAGACCATCCAGTGGCACTTGGGATGAGATGAATGGCAGTCCACAGAAGGAGTTTTCTCAGTTGGTCAGTTGAGCAAATGTATCACAAATGTGCCTGCTGAGTTTGCAATAGGATAGGAACTCCCCGCTTTCCTTGCATCATGCATGATAGAGGCAAGTGACAGTGGTTCAGGCGGCCACACTATCGGGAACCAGAATTGTACGTTGTCTCCATTAGTATCAATAATCCCTTGATGCTGACATTTGGTCTTCTTTAAAGGATGATTGTTCTTCAGCAAAGCCCAGACAACTCTTCCCGCAGGGATTTGATAATGGGCTCAGAAAGGATGCACCTGTGCCCAGTAAGGATCCTTCGCTGTCTAACCCTGCCTATGGGTCTTCTCCATTCTCCAGATAAAATGGAACATTTGATGTCATGTCCATGGTTGAGATCAGACTGTCACTGGGCCTTGAGGCATGGTTGTTGAAGACAACCACATCAACAGCCAGTGTCGTCAACTGTCTATTTCATTGCAGTCCAACAGGGTTTCCCATCATTCTGTTTCTCCCCAGGTGTGACCATCCCCTATGGTTCAAGGCCGTACACCATATAGTGGTTACCCCCAAGCAGATTATTCTTCCTACTATACTAACAGTGTACCACACAACCCTTACATGGATTATGGATATGGATACAGTACATTTGCTGACCACTCACTATATCCCATTGCTGGTGGCATGAACAGTAACTCATCTGTGAATGTATACCCAGGTGTATCCCCACATACACTACACCCTCATGCTTCTGCTGGCCAGCAATCTGGCATATATTATGATTACTCTGCCTTCACTCAGTCACCCTTGCAATATTACTATCCTACCCATCAACTGATGATATATCCTACTATCTTTCCCATGCCAACACTGCAACTAAGTGCTGCTGTGCCAACTGGTATACAGGACAAAGAGTAGGTATGTACCACTTTGGATTCATTGAGTACCTCTCTTATGTTCAAGGTTAGTATGGTCTTCAGCAACAGGTAAGACTGGCAATCATAATGGAAGGATGACATGGAACTTAGTTTTCAATCTGACAGGCTTATGTGGCAGCCATGAAATATGGCACAACTATCTCTCATGGTCCCCGGCAGTGCACTGTACAGCCACGCTGGCTTGAATGCTCACGGGGTGCCATTTTACCACCAAACCCTGTGTGCTGGACGTCGTCACAACAACAATGCCACATTGGTTTTGTGTAGTCCACTGTTGGATGAGCTTAGGGCCAATGAGTCATGGAAGTGGGAACTCAGGGTAAGCCGTGTTGCAGATTCTAGGATAACATTAATCCTAGGCACAGGATATCTTTGGCTATATTGTGGAATTTAGTGGTGATCAGCATGGGTTCCGATTCATCCAGCAGAAGCTTGAGACAGTAACATCAGAGGAAAAGCAGATTGTCTTCAATGAGATTGCACCCGATAACACACTACAGTTAATCCAAGACATCTTCAGCAACTACCTGAGTTGTAGCAGTTTCTCCTCTTCCCCTTGCACTTACAGTGACCTCCAAAACCATTGCAATGTCTAACCTTGACGTGGTGCACAAAGTGCACCACAAACACCTGTGGGAATCTCACTTCACTTTGGTGGGGACAAACAAAGTACAAACCCTTGGCTACAAATTGATCCTTGGGTCATGTGATTTGGCTCAGTGTCTGTGGAGATATGGCCATTCTAAATCAGTAATACCATTGCAACAGTTTTGCATCTTTCACTAGCACAAGTGGAATTTCATTCAAATTGCATAATATCTGGTTATATTTGGTCATACAAGCAAAGATACATATGCTAATATCATCTCTGAGCTTGAAATAATTCACACACTTCTTTATTCCCAACCATACCATTATGAGATCCATTTCTCCTACTTAAAGAAACACCATCCTCTCTATGCTTGATGCAGGACAATCTGCTCACTCTATTGCTTCTACCACTGGTCTGCATGTGTCCACTATATCCAGACTTCACTCCAAGGAGCATTCTGAACTTCAAAAGGCTGCTGGAGGTCGTTCTTCCAAGCTTTCCTCTGCCAATATGCGTCATGCCATTTGTCTTATCTCATCTGGAAAGGCAGAGAATGCTGTCCAGGTGACCAAGGCACTTACCAATGTTGTCAACCAACCCCTCTCTGCTACCACAGTGTGCCGGCACCTGAAGAAGACTGGTATAAAGGCTGTAGTCAAGTCCAAATGCCCTCTTCTCTCAGCCAAACATCATAAGGCTTGTTTGGATTATGCCTATGCTTATAAAGATTGGACTGTGGAGGACTGGAAGAAGATAGTATGGTTAGATGAGACCAAAATCAATCGCCTAGGGTCAGATGGGCACAAGTGGGTGTGGAAAAAGGCAGGTGAGGCACTTAGTGATAGGGTGGTACAAGGGACAGTGAAGTTTGGAGGAGGTTCTGTGATGATGTGGGGGTGTATGACTCAGCAAGGGGTTGGCTATGCTACCAAGATTGATGGTAGGATGGATGGGAACCTCTACCTTCAGATTTTGAAGGATGAACTGCTGGAAACCCTGCAGTTTTATGGTCTAGATCCTCTTGACATCATCTTTCAGCAGGACAATGACCTCAAGCACACCTGCAAGAAGGTCAAGGAATGGCTAGAGGAGCAGGATTTTAGGACTATGGTATGGCCTGTACAGTCTCCTGACCTTAGCCCCATTGAACATTGCTGGGGTTATCTCAAGAGGAGGCTGGCAGAGTATGAACACCCTCCTAGTGGGATTCATGAGCTGTGGAGAGGATTCAAGAGGAATGGGAGAAGATACCAGCCGAAGAGTGTCAGAAGTTGATTGAGAGCATGCCTAGGAGGATTGAGGCAGTGATCAAGGTCAAAGGAGGCTATACAAAGTACTAGATATCCAGTCAATATTAAAGGGTGCAAAACTGTTGCAATGGTATTACTGATTTGGAATGGCCATATCTCCACAGCCACTGGGCCAAATCACATGACCCAAGAATCAATTTGTAGCCAAGGGTTTGTACTTTGTCTGTCCCCACCAAAGCAAAGTGAAATTTCCATGGGTGTTTGTGGTGCGCTTCATGCACCACATCAAGGTTAGACATTGCAACAGTTTTGGAGGTCACTGTAGCCTATCCTGGAACAGGTCATTCAAAAATTGTTTGAGCATGGGACACAGGCACAGAAAACCATACTAGCCAACACCATGAAAGGCCATATCCTCCCATTGTCTCTGCAAATGTATGGCTGCTGTGTCGTGCAAAAGGTAGATCAACCTGATGCAAGATCAGTTTGGGGTAGGGACCTTCCCCTCTTTAGATGTGTGGTGCTTCCCTGACATTTTACCCCACTAGAATTATGTTGTTCAATTCATTCTTAAGCAAGGAAAATCTCATGATCATCATCAAGTTATTTCAAGCTTCAGGGACAGATGCTGAACATGGCCTGACATAAATTCACTTCAAATGCCTGCGAGAAGGCATTTGTACTCCAGAGAAGCAACATGCATTAGTTGATGAAATCATCATGCCCAAGTGTGCCCAATCTCATTTCAAAGTTGTGGCATCCAAGCTATCAGATCACATCGGCCCTGTTAGCTACACGAGACGTAATTGAGATTCTGAGTCCTTTATGTTATATGTCCTCACAAATTGCTTATACAGTACAAAGTGCTGCCCCCATCATTTGCAGTACATGTACGGTGGCTAATATCATGTGACAATCCCCGAGAAAATGAACTGACAAAACCTTTGACTCCAACATGCAGCTTCCCTCCCCAGTTGAATGACAAATCTGTCAGCTTCTCTGCATCACATGTTGGAAACCCCAAAATGTTGCACAAGGCAGGTGTTTACATCCACACAGGTCTGTACAGATCAGACATACACTAGATTGTTACTCATTGATATCTATCATTTGTCGCTAGACTTGCACACCACAAGGCTTGAGGCACAAGGATTTAAGTGGGAAGCGAATGGTGGCATTCTCCAGGTCGTTTTTCTTCCCAAGTCAGTGGTCCCACTATGGTGCCAGTGCAGAAGCAATGTCTGTCAACTCAGATGACAACCAATGCCCCTACTTGTAGCTCCGCCTGCTCTTCGCACAATCCTCTCCCCATTATCCCTGAAACGTTTGACCATCTTCCTTCAACGAAGCCAGTAGATGCACAGGATGATGGTGTGGTCATTTGCACTACCCCTGCTCCGTTATGCGAGCATCACAGACAGTCAAGAAAAGAGAGCAAAGAGTCCTTCAAAGTAGGATATAGACTTATAGAGACAAGCAGAGGTGAAAGAGCAAAGAGTCCTTCAAAGTAGGACGTAGACTTGTAGAGATAATCAAGAGCTTGGCGAGCTCTGGTGCGACAAGGTGGACTAAGGGCAAAGGCTGGTTAGACCTTAGAGCAGGTGACTCGAGACAGAAGAGATGTGACACGTATTGCACAGATCAAGAGTACAGAATAAGTACAAGTATGTGGACTTATATACTCCAGAAGAGATCTGCTGAGTAAGCGAAAGAACATGGCAGAACAAGGTAGAACGTTCCGCTGAGTAAGAACAGAATGTCATGGAATGTCATAGAGAAAAGAATGAGTAAGAGGGGTACGCAGCCAATACGAGAGAATTGGCTAAAGGAGTAAGTGTCCATGACTAAGAAGCAATAAGCAAAAGCATATCCTCTGTCCGGTAGTAATGCAAGGAACGGTGTAGGGGTTAGAGGGCACATATGGTGAATGTAAGGGGTCCCAGGATAAGAAGATAGTGATGATAAGCATAGGAAAGGGACTCCGGGAAAGGAGATGTGGCACGAAAGGACGAGATGAGGAAAAGAGCACAGCCCAAGAAGAGAATCGTAACATGCTCAGCCTTCTTGGAGACGCTCAAAATGAACCAATGCTGGGACTGGTGACCATCTTCAACAGCTGGAGAAAATCAGATGAGCAATCAATTCATCTCCTCTGCAGAGGTTGCAGATCAATCTTCCTGATGATGAGCCTGTCAATTTGATGGCTCCAACTCCACATTGCCCAAGAAAGAAGGAACCCAAGACACTTGCAAATGATGATTCAAAACTAAAGGTGAGCTTTTTTGTTTTTTTTGGCTTATTACAGTTGCCTGACCTTCTGTCTTACCTATTAGACATCCATTGCTGCCCCAGGATCCACAAGTGAACGGTGTGATGTGGTGGAAGAACCAGTTCCTACTGCCATCCAGTCAGAGCAAGGCAGCCAGTTCGGTTTCTGGCTCAAGGCACCACCTTCACCTGTGTTCGTTGGTTCGGATACCCTAGATGCCTTTGAAGCTTGTCACATGAATTCCAGGAGCATTCCGACTGCTGGGACTCATGCTCCATGTGAAACACTTCTAAAGCGGCTAGTACTCTAGGTTATCTCAAAAGACTGCTTGGACCACTTGGAAAGTGAAGGGAAGGGATTGAGTCTGCTTTAGAGGGAAACTCCAAGAGAATCAGACTGGGAATGCCAGTCAATTCCTTGGCCTTTATATACTATCATACTGTATGTACATGTGTGTATCAGATCTACTGATACTGTCTAGGGCAGGCATAGTGGAGGTTAATAACATGATGCAACCGCATGGCAGTGGCAGAATGGAAGAGAAGCATAGAACATGTGTGATGTGCATGTGTGTGGCAGCATAGCCATGCACAGCATGGAAATGAACTGTCAAAGATAAAGTTAGGTTTAATAAAACAAGGTTCGCCATCAGGCAAACATGTGTTTGTGAAGTGGTGAAGGGTGTGAGATAAGTGAGTTCTCATAGAGAATCTCCTCATGGTTTGAAGTCTGAAATGATCTGATAAGGTAAGATGAAAAGAGACAAATTGACTAAGTCCATTAAATGTGTAGTCCCTAAGGTGGGACCGTAATACCATGTGGAGCCGCAGTCATGCCAACCCCCTCACATTTAGACCAGCATCTCCCGCAACACACCCTGAAATGTGTGAGCAGCGAACCATGTTCCTACAAAGGAGTTCTATATCCCGCCAGTAGTCCTTTATTGTCACCACGCAAGATGGAACGTGAGATGGAACCAGAAGACCAGAATCCATCATTCCAATCCAAGGACTCCACCGAGGAGTCTGACATCAAGCAAGAGCCACATTCCAATGGGTCTGAGTCCAAGTCAGATGGCAAACATTCCCCACCCCATCATGTTGATAAGGGCAAAGGAGTTCTCCCCCAAGCAGATCACCACAGTGATGAGGATAGCAACAATGAAGATGATGTTGGTGGTACCAATATTGACAACAATAATGGTCTTTATGATGGTATGTTTTTGTTTTCCTAACCTGACGAGATGTCTGTTAATGGTTGATTAGACAATAGGATTCTGGATGAGTGTGCTAGCATCACACATGACATTTCGCATCCCTCTTCAATTCCTCAAACTTCTGACATTCAGGAGTCAGAGCCCCTTCCCATGCAGCAATCTCGGGTGACCACTATCATCCATTCATTGTCATCTGGCATTCATCCATTGTTGTCCAGCCCTTGACAGGTATCCAACAGCCCCCTTCAAGTTCAGGCTGTGCACTCTCAGACGCAGACCATCACCTTGTCCAACCAGCAGCCACATCAACCTGCTCCTCATACTTCTCAAGGCCAGCCAGTGCCGAAATTGCTTCTGATGCCACCTATCTCCTGTACCACCTCCAGAACCTCCACATGTGTGTGTGAAGAACTTTCGCACCGTGTGGGACATGAAATGGCACGTTGTCTTTTATTTTTTTTTGACAAGTCTAACAGGGTACCCATTGACAGGCTGGTGTCAATTATGATGTACTCAAACGCCATCACATGACCAATCACCATAACTGCTCGCCCTCCCCACACTATCTAACAAGTGTTCACAATGGAGAGGACTACCGGCTGTCAAACAAAAGACGTAAGGCTGCACCCATTGTGGAGTTAATGGATGTCAATGAGGACATGCAATGAAATGGTGGTGAAGATAATAATGAAAGGGCTGATGATGACCATCAGGATGATAAGGGGGAAGAGGCAGACAAGGAAGGTGAGGAAGAGGAGGAGGATGCGGCTATTCTCAATGGAAAGAAAAAAGGTGGACATTACTTGAAGAACCTGAAAGGCTCTATTGCTGCAAAGGCCACTCTCATCTCATTCTATCCACCAATCTGGCATAAACTACTCAACCTTGCAAAGGCTTGTATGTGACTCCATGTTGCCATTGAAAATAGATTTCCAATACTTGAGGTTGTGGTCAAGCACAAATGCCAGGAGGCCCTCATTGAAGTTGTCAAACATTATTACCTCAACGATTGGGAGGTAGAACAAGGTACATATCTCATCTATCACTGCAAATATTTAGCTGATGACATTAGGTCATTATCCACATTACAAAGCCTCCATGAGCAGGCTCATAAGCACACATCATGATGCTTCCATAACTAAGCTAACATTAGAATCTCAGATCTTCAACGACATTCAGACATTCCAGAGTGATATTAAGAAGGTAGTAATGAAGCATATCTGTCATGGCTATGACCTCTTCCCACCCACAAATTCCAAGGCCGATGATGATAATGGTTTGGTGGTGGTCATGAACAAGGCTGATCAGCTTCTCTGCATTTCAGCATATCTTCGTGGAGAACCTGATGAGCTGGTATGTAAATATTTCAAATACCAATACCTATCCTCATACAAGACAGGGTAAAACAAACAATTTTGCTCACAAGGTCCTCAAGGACACAATTCTCGATTCATTCTATAACAGTTCATCAAAATCCCTCCACCAGTTTCCTGAATTTCAAGAAGCCATCCCACACAGAGTGTTACTGCTTGTTACTGGAATGGTAAGCTGAGTATAATTGATTGAAACTGTCCTCATACCCCATCTATCCCACCAGGTTCATGCAATACTCTGTTTGTTCAGGACGTATGGCTTCATTAATGAGAAGACAGCCAAGCTAAATGCACAGAATGTTCAGGCAGCATACAATGAACTAACCACTCAATTGGAGATGTTGTTGTTAGATCCTTACATCAGCAAATCACTGATTTAGGGACAGGTTCCCACAAGCTTACAATAAATTACAGTATATGACAGCAGTAACAGCACATTACAGCACATCACACAGGCACACTGACACAGCCGACATGTCCTACAGCAGCATAGTCACATCACAGCGCATCACACTGGCACACTGACACATGATACAGAACATGGACAAACTCTTGTATTACTAGTAGCAATGGTAAATATCCAAATACTAAAAATGCGCAGATAATACATGTAAACTACATAATGAAAATGTGTAGAATACATTTTTTAATCAGTAGCAGAAAGCAGAATGAAATGTAGCCCCACATTCGCTAATCCACAAGGACTTGGTGAAATTTTTGCGAATATTGGTGTGATGTCTGTCACGTGACTATGTTGGACTTGATGCAGTCTACTGATACTGACGATGAGCACTGCTACCACACCCTATCCCAATGAGGCAACAATGTGACAGATGCGACGAGGACGTGCCCCAAGTCACCTTCGTGCAACGATGTGGCGACGACACGCCCTGACCCAGATCTCCCGCCTCATGATGACGATGTGCCCCGGGCCATACCACCACCACCACACGACAGCGACAACAACAACAACAACAACAACATTCTGGTCGTGCCCACCACCGCACCCCCAGGCCCTCCCTGTTTACGACGCAACATCACAATGACAGTGATGTGCCCCGGGCCGTATCACCACCACAGCATGATGCCACCATTGCGGCCCAACGACGACATGGAGCCCGTGCCGCCAGGGTAGTGCGAGCCACGACAATGTCAACGTGCCCCGGGCCATGCTACCACCATCACGAGATGACGACAACGAGACAACGCTGTGTCACCACCACCACCACCACCACCACACCCCCACATCAAAGACGACGATGACACAATGGTGGCACTACCTATGCCGCCAAAATGACGACGACGATGACGACGCCATGTCACCACCACCATCACCACCACTGCGTCAACGGTGACAACCACATGGTGGCACTACCTATGCCACTGAAACAACAATGACCACGATGACGCTGTGTCACCACCACCACCACCACCACGTCAATGGTGATGACAACGGCACGGTGGCACCACTTATGCCATCAAATCAATGATGATGATGACGCCACATCACCATCACCACCGCACCCCCACGTCAACAACGACAACGACAATGGCAGGGTGGCACCACCTCTGCCACCAAATCGACAACGACAACGACGACAACGTGTCACCACCACCACCACACCCCCACATCAATGACAACGACAAGACGTGTCCCGGCCATACCACCATTGCAGTGCAACGCCCTCATCCTCATCCTCAACAGGCCACCTCGCACAACAACAACAACGAGCGCGTATGGCGTGATGATGTGCCCTCGCCCTCTCTCTTGCCCTCTTCCTCAGTATCTTCGTCCCAGGCCACCTTGCGCGACAACAATGACGCGCTCTCGCCCTCCTTGCCTTCTCCTCGTCCTCACCCTTACTCCTACCCATGTATTCCACGTATTCTATTAGTTACAAATATATAGCTGTTTCTTCTATTGCTGGAGTGAACAGGACCATGAGAAGGAGTGAGCAGTATAAAAATCTATGGACTTGTATTATACTCTACAGAACTTATGTGGCAGCATAGTGCTGTGCAGATTACTAATCAGCTGTGCAGCCTGTAGCCACTGTGACATGCCCTGCACAGGGGGGGACCTTGCCATAATGCTGTGACATCTGTAGAGCATTGTACATAAGTGTACATAAGATTTGGAATTTGCTGATGTCTGATCTCATATTGTGCTACTATTGCACAATATGTTCTCTTCCTTTCATCATGGGCTCTTTCCTGGGACTCTTTCGCCCTTTACTGATAGTTTTATCCATTCGCACAAACAATACTTTGGATGTATATAAGCTGGGTCCTTATGACCCAAAATACTAAGCTCTAAACTCCTACAATCGAGTGATAGCTCCTCAATCTACTTGCAAGAGTATCAAGCACCAAGTGAGTATTCTCCCTCACTGGTTCATCCCTTCACTGTTGCCTCTGCACCTGGTTGGAACTGGCAATTCTGATAGGTTATGAGCCCCACCTAGGCTCATAAGGTCCGTCTTAAAGATGCCCTTCTTCTGCCTTGCAATGCTGGATGCTCTTGCTCTTGGTCTTTTGCTTACCATGAGTGAACTACTTTCTCTTGTGTTTGCCTCTATGGACTTCACAATGAGAATCCAATGGTACCACCATATTCATATATTGATTATGGGTTATGCCTTTATCCTCTTCATTCACTTTGTCACATATGAAGAGAGACTAATGAGACCACCTTGTCGTTGCT
>JBBPRA010000509.1:0-20626 GCA_038092775.1 Boletus rubescentipes
CCTTAGAGAACCAAGTGATGTTAGCGTCTCTCGGGATCGTACCAGAAAACAGCGCGGATCAGTGGAGGAACGATATTCTGTTCTATGATGATGGCTGGTGATGTGAACTGGGGCGATTATAATGCGACTTCGTAGAGTAGTTATAATCAAGCCCACGTCATGGGGCCATTGGCTGTATTGCCGGAACCATGAGATCCCAAGCGACGTCCACCCTTTTTGGGACTTTTATATACGGTGGTCAGCTTCACTAGTAAGTACGTTGGTAATTTGAGAAGGCATACCTTTGCTCGCTGCGATATTAAGTAGTGACATTGTCATGGGTGGTCCGATACGATGGCGTCACTGACGTTCGAAATAGCTCCAACACTGAGGCATACCGCAGGATAGAAGAGAAACTGGCATGATTATTAGGTGTAAAACAAAGACTCCACTAAGAGGCTCGGAAGGAGTTATCAGTGCCAGTGGGGACCCGTCGCGTAAGATGTTGACTGTTCATAAACCTTCGGGAAGCGATCTGAAGGATTTAGAATGAACTTTCTTAAGGCTAGCCGCAGAACTCTAGCTAGAAGAGTTCTCTGGTTGCGTCGTCGTGTGGAACCTTCGCACCAACGACAGACAATCTCCGAGGTTCGGAACCGGGCCGAAGTTACCGAACCGAACTCGAAGTTTGTTCTCAATTAGTTTGTTCCGACAACAACATTACCGCGACTAACCACTCTATTTCATGTGGCCGGTTTTCGTTGGGCTCGTCTTCCTTGCTGGTGTTTCTGTCGCCAATGTCCAACAACCACTCTCTTCACCGTGTCTGGAAGCAGAGGAAAATGAGTTCCAGTTCGATTGGCCCATTCAAAGGGTCGCCATTATCGGTGCTGGACCAAGGTGTCTCGTGTGTCTGTCCCGCTCATCGTACTATTACTTACCGTACTTGCAGTGGCCTGATTGCATATCGCGAGCTGACGGAAGCAGGTCTAGACGTGCGCATCTTTGAGCGCGATAGCGTCCCTGGGGGCAACTGGCACTATACCGAAGAGGTCCCACTCGATGCTCCCGTACCAAACGCTCCATGTCCGGTCGCTGACTTTACGCCTTCTGTCCTTCCAGCCAGCGTTGACCTGCCACATTCAAAGGAGTTCGAGGACGACGGCAGGATCTGGAGGGGTCATAGAAGTCCGAAACCAATTTGGGAATCGATGAATTGCAATATGCCCTCGGTAAGTTGCTAGGTTTGTCAATTTGTGGATGATAACCTTGGAATATTGATCATGTTTTCGGCTTGCATAGCCTGTGCAACAGGTGAGTGGAACACGTCTGGTCACTCTTCTTTTCAGTGCTAATTAGCGATTTTACACGCCAGTTTCCTCAGTGGCCTTGGCCTGCGGGCACACAGTGGGGTACGTTCCTATTTCTTGTCTGAACTAAGTCCTAACTTCCGATACCAGAACTTTCACATTATCAAGTTCGCAACTATATCCGATCTTATGCTTCCTATCTCAACATCAATAGCAATGATGACAACCCCGCGGCTTCTTACAACACCCGCGTCGAGCGCGTCGAGAAACGTATCAATAAGGATGGTCAAGAGCAAGGTTGGCGACTCTGGCTCAGGTCCCTCGAGCCAACCCAGAGTAATACATACCGAGCAACTTGGTGGACCGAAGTATATCTCCTCTTCTTGCGTGTCTTGGTTAAATATCGTATCTTATTTATGGATGGATATGTAGGATTTCGATGCTGTCGTCGTCGCCGTGGGTAGGTTCAATGCACCATCGATGCCGTCCATTCCCGGTCTGGATGAATGGGCTCGGAGGTTTCCCAGCCTTATCCGTCACTCGAGGCAATATAGGCGACCAGAGGCATATGCAAATCAGACCGTGCTTGTCGTTGGTGCATCCGTACGCAATCTCTTGGGGTTGTTTTTACCTCCTGCTGATAAGAGATCCAGGCTAGCGGGGCTGAAATATCTAGAGACCTCAATCATCACGCTAGAAAGGTATACCAATCTTTTCGGGTAAGAGGTCACAGTTTTTATTCGGTTGACGAGATCTAACTCTTTCATGCTATTTAAGCCTGACAATAGTATATGCCAAAACCTCACTAAAAGTGACCTATAATCTTTGACACTGTTATAGATAATGCAACACACATTCCACTGGAAATCCATCTTCGCCGCATCCCAACAAACACGACCCGTGTTGGGGAGATCAAACGGTTCTTACCCATACCCGAAGGATTTCCCATCCAGTCTGGCTTCGTCGAGCTCAAGAACGGGACCGTGAGTTCGTCTCGCCTCATTGCAATGCGTTGCGACGATCGATTCCGTGTTTAGATCCTATCTGGGATGGATAGCGTGATTCTTGCCACTGGCTTCAGATACTCGTTCCCATTCTTACCACAATACTACGATGGTGCAATATACGAACCTCACGAAGGCTCTGCCACGACTGTGTCGCCCTTCCTTCCCATAGACGGTTCGTACGTCCGGGACTTGTATCTTGATCAGTTTTACATCCGGGATCCCACTCTTGCTTTCCTTGGCGGTCCGTAGTTGAATCTGTGCCTGCTTTAACTGTGCTTACTCAGAGCGACAGTCCCTCTGGGCACACTATCATTCATGTATCTGGATTACACGGCGGTCGCGCTTGCCAAAGTCTGGACAAACAAGGCAAAGCTCCCAAACACTCGGACGATGCTGTCGTCGTACGAGAAAACCGTGGAGGAACGTGGAGGATTCGGCAAGTATGTCTTGTTCTGGGGCCCGGAACGGTCTGAAGGTAACTCAACTCATTCTTTCCTTTCCTGCAACTGAACACCTACCGATCTCATAGCTATCCTTACCTATGTAGTCGGCTGGCTGAACCAAGCGGCAGCCAAGTATGGTGGCAAGCAGGTTCGTTGCATACGTTCTCGTCGTGATGCTCCTGCTGATGGCGCCCGCCCAGGTCGATCCATTACCGAAATAGTACGTTGCTCGTTTGCTATGGGCGTATGTAGCACAAACTCACCCTAAATAGTTCTAAAGAGGTTGGCCATTACTGGGTAATCGCTTATTTTGGAAAGCCAATCCAGGAAGAGGATGCAATGTTAACGTCTCTTGGGATCGTACTGAGAAACGGTGCGGACCAGGGGACGTCGAGCAATGTCCTCTTTTATAATGATGACTGGTGAGGTGAGCTAGGTCGATAATGATTACAATGCCACTTCATATTCATATTGTGCGGGAAGTTGGAGTCAGGCATCAACTATATATGATACTACATACTACTTGACTTTGTCTTTCTTGTCTTGTCTTGTCGTCGTCGAGAACTTTTCCGTCCGCGTCCTTATGTCAATGGGTGGCAACAAATTGGTGCAGACTACATCTCAGTGACTGCTGTATGCACATTGACCGTGACTATGTAGTGCAATCAGATCTGAGATCAGGCTGTCATCTTTACGTTTGAGGTACCGTGACGGCGGAGTAGTGAACAACCGCGTTCCTCCCGACTCTTCAAGTTGGGTCTGCCTAGGGGAGGAGACTCGATTCCATGCGACCGGTCGCTGGGCTTGTGTTGCTCGCTGGTTTTTCATTAGCCAATGTCCAACTTCAACAATTCTCTGCGCCGCCATTTCAGGAAGCCAACCCGAACGAGTATCAATTTGACTGGCCCATTCAAAAGGTTGCCATTATTGGTGCTGGACCAAGGTACCTCATGTGTCCCGGTACCGTCATCGTATCATCACCCACCAACACCTCCTTGTAGTGGCCTAGTCGCATATCGCGAACTGACGGAAGCCGGCCTAGATGTTCGCATCTTTGAGCGGGACAGCGTCCCGGGAGGAAACTGGCACTATACCGAAGAGATTCCACTCGATGCTCCCGTGCCGAATGCTCCATGTCCAATTGGGGACTTTGTGCCTTCCCTCCCTCCAACAGACGTCGACCTGCCGTATTCAGAGGAGTTCAAGGACGACGAAAAGATATGGAGGGACCATAGTAGTCCGAAACCGATTTGGGAGTCCTTGACTTGTAATGCACCTTCGGTACGTTGGTTTGCATCGCGTGGAGGCTAGACTTAGAGAGCATTACCATAGCCTTCGCAACAGGTGACGTGGAGGCGCTTCTAATCACATTTCTATCAGCATCTGATTACCACTTTTGCGCGTCAGTTTTCACAGTGGCCTTGGCCTGTGGGTACACAATGGGGTGCGTTCCTGTTTCTTGCTCGAACTAGTCACTCACTTTCGATACCAGATCTCTCACATTATCAAGTCCGCAACTATGTTCGATCTTATGCTTCTTATCTCAACATCAATAGCAATGACGAAAACCCAGCTGCCGCCTATAATACCCGCGTCGAGCGCGTCGAGAAGCGTGCCAACCAAGTTGGTCAAGAACAAGGTTGGAGACTCTGGCTAAGGTTTCTCGAGCGAACCCCGAATAACACATACCGAGCGACTTGGTGGACTGAGGTGCGTTTCCCTCCCCTTGTGTGTCTTGGTTATACATGTCATTTCATTCGTGGATGTATATGTAGGATTTCGATGCGGTCGTCGTCGCCGTGGGCAGGTACAATGTGCCATCGATGCCTTCCATTCCCGGTCTGGAGGAGTGGGTCCGGAGATTTCCTGACCTTGTCCACCATTCGAGACAATACAGGCGACCAGAAAGGTATGCAAATCAGACCGTACTTATCGTTGGTGCATCTGTGCGTCATTCGCTGGAAAACTGTTTTCGTCTCCTACTGATACGCCGTCCAGACGAGTGGGGTTGAGATATCTAGAGACCTGAATCATCACGCTAGAAAGGTCTATCAATCTTTCCGGGTAAGTCGTGAATGTTCTCTTTCGTATGATCAGATCAGATCAAACGCCTCTGATGTCATTGAAGCCCGACAATAGTATGTGCCAAAGCTGAGATTGGTCACTAAAAGGAACCACAATATTTGGCACTCTTATAGACAATGCAACACACAGTCGTCTGGAAGACCAACTCTGCCGCATTCCCAAAAACACGACACTTGTTGGGGAGATTGAACGGTTCTTACCAATACCTGAAGGATCTTCCATTCAATCCGGTTATATCGAGCTCAAGAATGGTACTGTGGGTTTTAATGCGTCCTTTGGAATATATTTCAAAGGTTAACTCCAGGTCTAGATCCTGTCGGGAATCGATAGTGTGATACTGGCTACTGGGTACCGATACTCGTTCCCGTTCCTGCCACAATATTACGATGGTGCAACATATGAACCTCATGAAGGCTCTGCTACAACTGTGTTGCCTTTCCTTCCTATGGACGGCATGTACGTCCGGGACTTGTATCTCGATCAGTTTTATCTCTGGGATCCCACTCTTGCTTTTCTTGGCGGTTCGTAGTCGAATCTGTGCCATGAGCTTTGCCTGTATTCACTCAGAGGCGCAGTCCCTTTGGACACGCCGTCGTTTACCCTTGCAGAATACACGGCAGTCGCGCTGGCTAAGGTCTGGACAAACAAAGCAAAGCTTCCAAACAGCGAAATGATGCGGGCATTGTACGAGCAAAGCGTGGAGGAGCGTGGTGGGTACGGCAAGTACGTCTTGTTCTGGGGTTATAAACGGTCTTCAGGTAAACCAATTCATTCGCCCCTCGCCTTTCCTGAAACTGGGCATATGGTCATGTCATAGCTATGTTTACCTTTTTGATCGGCTGGCTGAACGAAGCGGCAGCCAAGTATGGTGGCAAACAGGTTCGCTTTATACGTTCACCTCGAGATCCTGTTACTGACGACGCTCGCCCAGGTTAATAAATTATCGACAATGTATGTCACTCGCTTCGTGGGGACAATATCGGCACAAACTCACGCGCTGAACAGTTCTAATGAGATTTTTCATTACTGGGCGATTGCTCATGATCAAGGTCTCTAGGCAAGAGGACTCCAGGAAGACGAAGCGATATTGGCGTCGCTTGGGATTGTACCGAGACACTCGTGCTCCTTGTTGAGCTTTTGTTACTCTTAGTACTGCGTCCGAGTTCGTACTATATCAGGACGCCCGTTGGTGGTATACGAATGCATCTCTCGTGTAATCCAAATTACTACATTTACTTTGTTGTCTTACTTTTACATAGTAGCTCCCTGATCCAACTCTCGATTTGTAATCGAAACCCAGCGAAGGCGCCGCGTAAGATCAGTCACACGACCTCCTTCCAATCGAATCAACAAGCTCTCTTCCCACTGGCATGTATCACCAAGCTGAAACGTGTGTCTCCTCGTCGCCGTCCTCGTCAGTGAACGCGACGCCCTCGTCGTCGCCAATCTTCGGGCCTGTCGACTCGTCTCCCCCATCCAGCCCAGGTCTCTCCCTGTATTCGCTTGACTCACCTCCTCACTCAACCAGCGCGCCATTCTCGCACCCCTTCGCAGCGTCTACGAAAGCCATTAAGCGGCTCCCAAATTATGAAAAAAAGTTAGAGTCACTGCCGTGCACGCCCCCTGGGACGTTTACGCGTTCCTTCGGTCTCGATAGATCTGCCTTCTCGCGCTCCTTGCAGGAGGACGACTTCCTGAACAATAACTCTCCCAACGCGAGCCCTCCATCTCATCGCACATCGAGGTACATCGATCGCGAGGAACGTATCTGGGATGACGCGCTTCGAAAGCCATTCGACACGGGTATTGGCCAGATTGATCTCAGGTAGTGCTGTTTCCCTGTCACGTCCCGTTCGTTCATCATTTCTGAGCAGCAATCAACAACTCAAGTCTATACCGCCTTCCATCGGTGATCTCTCCGGGTTTTTCAACACAACCGAGTCATCCGAGCAGAGTCTTTTCTCGGGGCGGACCCTGGCGCGTATCAACACTGAACCCGCCATCGAATCCACCCGCGTGCGTTCATTCGGCAGAACGCAGTCAATCAAGGATTCTGGAAAAGAACGACACGTCCTCAAGCTCTATCTCATGGGTAACATGATTACCTCGCTTCCTCCCGAACTCTTTTCGGTGAAAAATCTCACCGTGCTCTCTCTTCGTATGTCGACTATTTTTTTGTGACATTGAGTCGTCTTCATCTAATCGGCGACCTCTTGAAGGGGGTAACAGACTCACTTTTATACCCCCCGATATCTGTCAGCTGACGAACCTCCACGAACTCAACATTTCTAACAACCAGTTGAAATTTTTGCCCTGGCAAATGCGCGACATGAAGATTGACAAACTTATGGTCAATCCAAACCCGTTCCTCCCAGAGCCCGCCAGCGATCTATCGTGCCCCCCACTCGGACGGCGTCGCTCAATGACCCGCCTTCACTCCCTCCGCCAAGAAGCCCTGTCGCGCCCCAAACCAGTGCTTTCCCGCGTCATGCTCACCCTCGCACGCGTCCCTCCCCTCACAGAGCTCTCTCTTCGCCTCCTACTCGCCCCTTCCGAAACGACCCCCTCACACACCGTCCTCGCAGACTACTACGGCCTTCCCCTCTCTGACCAATGGACCATCCCGCCCAACGTCCGCCACACCCTCATGGACGCCGTCCCCGGAGCCCTCCGACCCCGCAAACGGTTCACGGTTGATACCCTCACGCGCGAGGATCAGCGGGCCTCGGGGACGGCGACCTGCCCGAATCCGGGACACAAGGGCCGGGCGTTTGTCAAGCACGCGTCAGAGCGGTTTTCGTGGGAGCGGCGAATTGCGGGGGTGGATGTGGGCGGGGCGGTGCCGCTGCGGTGGCGAGGGTGTCTTGGGACGTGCTTGGATTTCTTGGACGAGGCGATGCGGGGCGAGAACGAGAGCGAGGAGAGGTGCGGCGTCGTTGGCGCATTCGTGGGTCCCCCTACTCGTGCCGAGAGTGAGGTCGACGTGGCGTTGGCGGTCCAGGCGGTGGATCTTGGCGCTGTCAGTCTGGACTTGGATGATTTCGACGATTGAGGCCCTTTGAGGGATGATGTACACAAGGTACCCGACTTTCTTTTTCTTTTCTCGTTTTTCTTGGAAATCTTTAGGCATGGTTAGGTGTCTAGATCGATTGGACGTTGGATTGTACACGAGACATTCTTCTGCCCACATATGTATGCAATGTGTATGTAGTCCATACCAAATCACAATCCCATTGTACAATCGCCTGTCATGGCATGAAACCAAGTTAATATACGTTATCGTCCTTGAAGGAGTGATAGATGATAATACGCTACATGATGTTCCGAATGTACACTATGGAATCTAGCCATGTACGATATAATAGGATAATGCAGTGTCCATCGCGAAACACGCTCACCAACCGAGTTAGTAAATAGTAAAGGGAGGAATGAAAACGTCTCGTGTCATCAGCGTTCGCCATACCATGCGTCGTCAGCTTGGATTATCATAGCACCCACAACGACATTGCCACGAGCAGCGCCACAACACCCTGAGCCACGCCCCGCGCGAGACCGAGTTGGACCCGAGGCACGGCACCGTTAGTGTCGCTGTTGGTGACCGCCGCGGCGACACTACCAATCGTTGGTGTGGGCGCAGCGCCGTTGACGCCGTTCTCAGCGATAGCAACTTCAGAGAGGGCAGCGAACCCAACAGAGGCCGGGTTGTATCGGAACACCGAGTAGACGTTTTTCTGTGTGGTGCGTCATGAGTACACAGGCAAGCGGGTCAACGTCAGGACATACCAGGAACGCGTCCCCGATGATCCACGAGGGTGCGGTAGTCCCCGCCGTCGACGTCATTTCGAAAAAGGCACCGATACACTCGGTCGAGCTGATCGAGGTGAATGCGAAATCGGCCGGACTCATCGTCCAGGTGTTTCCGCCAAACGAGAACGAGACCGTTACCGACGTGGAGCAGGCTGTGGGCATGACACTCGATGGTGAGTGACGGGTACTGCGGCTGCGGGCACGGACGTACGGTATTGGTAGTATCCGGTCCATTCGCCTGTTGCCGGGGATGAGTTAGGGATTTGGGCGTAGATGGCTTGGATGGCGTCGGTGGGACCGGCGATGTTGGTCGTACCAGTGTCGATAGCAGCATATGTCCCACTCCCAATGGACACGGCAGTACCTTGGACCGTCAACGCTGTCGGTTGTCGCGTCAGTCATCGTTGCTCCAATCCAGTTAAAAGACCGGGGGAGACTCACTTTCGAGAGGGAGGAGCCAGTAGCTCGGAGTGCTACCAGCGACATCAATGTAGTCAATCGAACCCGTGTACAGACTGCTGTTCGTGTAGCCTAGCACGCGTTGTCAGACACCGCTCGTATCGAATCAATTACTCAGGACACACCTAAGGTGAGCTGTCCTCCAGGCTCCAACGTAGATGGATTCGAAGCGTTTGAATATCTACGCCAGTTGTCAGTCCACGATCTGAGTGTCCCCCAAGCCTGGAATCCTACCTCCGAAGTTGAATTGCAAATAGTGCCGAATCCATTGCCCCGCTACTCGCCAAGGTTTGCCAAAACGGCATTTGGCCGGAACTCGCGATGGACTGCCACGCCAAGCCCAATAGCCCAGACACGGGTGTCGTAAGGAGGCCCGTCGACATGTCATCCACCAGGGCTGTGTACACGCAGCCTGATCAATGACCCCATCACACCAAGAGGACAACGCATCTCGACGTACCAAAACCTTGGTTGGAGACTGAGAAACCAGCCATCTCGACGACGTCTTGGGCGACGTAGCCAATAGCTGCACCAGACCCGTACTGGATTTCGAACGAGGTGGAGAGGTTTTTAAAGGTCGACGACGAGGACGGGTTGAACATGTCAATGTCTTTGCAGGCATTACACGAGCTATCGACGACCCAGAGATCCCTGCACGCAAAGATTTAGCCTCGAGAACGACCTTGGGCGAACACGGCCTGGCACTTACGATGACCCCGTGTCGAGAATGACATCAAAGGAAGTAAGAGGCGTTCCAATGGCCAGCGAGCCATAGTACCTATTCCCTCGAGTCAGTCAAAGAGACACAAAGCCACCATTCCAATCCACGAACCCAGAATCATATTGTTGATCGACGATCCTACAAGCCGAACAGTCAGCACGGACGTCGACTTACTTTAGGAAGGGCAACGTACAAATTATAGCCAGTACTCCGCTTTCGATTTGGTTGTCCCGAGTACTTTGCAATGACAGTGTCACGCTGGCTCTGGGCCAAGAGACCGAGTTCGGTGAAGTTGCGATTGCTAGTAGTGGACCGCATTCGCAAGGGTATCGTCAGACCAGCTGGCGTTGGTGAGGTCGTCGGTAGTCCGCACGCCTCGAGTGAAAACCATAGCAATAGTACCGAGGCGGCAGAGACGAAATTTGGTATCATTTCCGACGAGTGGATATCCTCGAATGCAAGCGTCGAGTGAGAGTCTTTCTCCCGGGTCAGGACCACAACAAACGCCGAGTCGGAAGGGATGAGAGCAAGAAAACAATGAAGGTCAGGAACGGAGGAAGGAGTGGCGGTTTGCACCCTAGAAATACTTGGCTTTAGCGCCAAGCCAGCATGTATACGGTCCGACTCACAGGCAAGCTGCGGACGTCAGTCACGGTGCGCAGCAGTGTTGAATTTGAACAAGAAGGCTGCGCTTGGCATCTGACAGGTGTAACAATAGTCACCGACGCCGGCACCATCTCACGGCCCCGGTGCTGACAAAAATAACATTAGTGCTGTTTACCATTACCTGTAGACCTTATGCTTGACCTGCGCAGCCTCGCGCAGTATGATCCTTAATCTCGCTAGAATTCCTTGTGGTGAGTAGGTGAAATAGTGTTCAAGTCCGAAGCATATATGTAACTTGAATGATCGCCGGATACAGCCTTCGGTTTCCTCGCTCGAAGGGAAAAACACTTCAACCATCACAATCAAGCCAAGCAGTACTCGTAACAACATCATGTCTATAAGATAATCGTCCCAAACAAGTCCACTACATGTGCCTTGTCGTCCGGTTGTCCTCGATCGTCCGTTATGAGAACATTACAAAAGAGAGTAATACAGACATGAACATTGCAGCGGCGGAGGTGCGTGTCATAGTCGAGGCAGCGTTGGCAGTGACGGAAGCAACGCTCGCTCCGAGTGTCGCACTGGGAATCACTGCATTAACTCCATTCATCGCGAGCGCAGTCTGCGATAAGGCCGCAAACCCTACGGAAGGTGGATCATATCGGAATACGGAATACACGTTTTTCTATTGATATTCACGTCAGCTCTCAAGACACAACAAGAATGAAAGTACTGACTAAGAATGTATCGCCAATGATCCACTGCGGTGAGTTGGATGATGTAGGGATAGCATAGAATGCACCATAGCAATAATTAGAAGAAGAATCGACTGGTTGAAACTGAAAGTCTGCGGGGCTGATTGCCCAACTAGGTCCTCCAAAGGATATTTCCACAGTAACCTCATGGGCGCATGCTAGACGACCATCAATCCCGATGCCTATAAAATCGAAGTACGAGGCTTACGGTAGCTATAAAACCCTTCCCATTCTCCAGTCCCAGGAGACGAACCAGGGATTTGAGCGTAAATGGCTGCTATGCCCGAAGCGGGGCCAGCCACGAGTGTTGTACCAGTGTCGATTGCAGCATAGGACCCAGAACCACTGGGCAAGGATATGGAATTTCCTTTCACCGTCATTGCTGCATAACAGGGATGTATGAGACGACCCACTAGTGATTGCATGCAGTTCGACTTACACGTGATCTCTTGCAGCCAGTATGAAGCTTGGTGATTTGGGATATTTTGGTAATCGATGTTACCCGTGTACAAACTTTCATTGGCATAACCTTTGTAATGGTAAGTTAAGCGTCTTTGATTGTGCAGATTACCCTACCCATAGTAAGTGATCCTCCGGGCTCCAAGTCCCCGGCATTCGAATCATTGTTGTAGCTTGAATTTGACTATGTTAATCTGGGTGCTTGCCAAGTATGGTACCTCGACATACCGGGTAAGTTGGAATGCCATCAACGGTGAATCCCAGGAACCCCCACTAGCAAGTGCCTGCCAAAATGGCATTGCACCCGAAGACGACAGCGACTGCCATGCAAGACCGATCAGGCCCGTCACGGGGTTCTGTAGGAAATTAGACGACGTCGCGGTTACTGATCCTGGAAAGGAGATGAATGTTGTCACATTCTACGTAGGAGAACAACAACGTACCGAACTGTTGGTTCGATATGGTGAATCCAGCCATCTGCACGACATCTTCAACGAGTGTGCCCATTGCCTCGCCACTGCCATAAACAATATCGAAGTCATGGTTAAGATTCTTGTATGTCGAAGATTTTGCAGAATTATAGTTTCCTGTCCCCGCGCACGTCGACTCACAACTTGACGATGCGACCCAAAGATCCCTAAAGTGGATCGCAATTACTAAGCATGGTGGTGTACCTCACGTATCTGGGGTGACGTACGAAGAGCCAGTGTCCAGAATGACATCAAAGGGATACGGTGGTGTACCGATAGCTAACGTACCGTAGAAACTGAAGGAGCGTGGTCAGATCAGCTCTACTGCTCGCACCTCACCGAACGTTCTCACCTAGAGTCGTAGCCTTCGTTCACAATACTGAGTGGCACGTCAACAATGTGCAAGACAGAGGATCGGTCGAAAGACGTACAGGTTCACTCCCGTGGCTCTCTTGGTGTGGGGTTGCAATCCGTACTTTGCAATGACTGCATCTCGCTGACTCTTTGCCCATAGTACCCACTCCGTTTCATTACGCACGGGTCGAGACCGTCGTTTCAGATCGATAGACTGTCCAGCAGCTGGAGCTAGCGGTTTAGGCACTCCGAGTACCTCGACTGAAAGAGAGAGGAGAATAAGTAAACCAAGCCGTAATGTACGCGCAAACATGGTGAAGACGAGACTGTCGCACAACGAAACCGCTGCGCAGGAGGGAAAATTATAGAGACCAGCCCAATTATAACACAGGTGAGGAAATCATGGTGGGGGAAAGAAAGAGGTGGGAACGGTGGACACTCACATCGCCGTGATATATATTTACGAAAAGCCAAGACCAAGCTGTGAAAGGATCCAAAGGAAACAATGGAACCTTTGGGTCATTGTACTGCAATACAGAGGTGGATGTTAGTCGTGACACTTTGTGTATTGTCCACCCAGCAGTTTTCTCAGTGGAATAGAAAAGCAAAAAAAAAAACCTACAAAGCAAGTTCCGGGTAGATTCTGACAGTTTGTGGCGACATCTTTGAGTCGCTGAAAAGGAGCGATCAAAGTTTCCCAGTGTCAGCGCAGCCTGCCCGCCAACTGGGCTGGACAAACCAGTGTGGAAACTTAAACTTGAATGACTGTGGGAATACCCGGACACGCTTTCCACGGGCTTGCCGAGGGCCGAGACTCAGTACCAGAAATTCCACGCGGTGCTTGAGAGCGTCATACATTCACCATGATCTCTTTACAGAACCAAGCGCGTCACGACAGGCATCGTAAAGTCAAACTTTGTATACTTGGATTCCACCCGGCTGACCGTGCTTACCCTCACCCGACGCTCATCCTCGACGCGTATCAGGAACACCGGGAAGGGCTGATCAAAGAACTCCAACACCTGCTTTCGCTTTATCTGCATCTCTTTTCGCAGCTTCGATTCCGGATCGTTCGCATCCTCATCGACGGCAGCTTTAGCTTTGCGATACATATCAGTGTCCAACCCAGATCATGCGAGAGACGCCACGTACGACCACAGGGTTCTGCTTCTGGAGCATCGTTGCCAGTCAACTTGTTCAAGATCTCATTGAAGGTGTCCTTGAGAATATACTCTATGAACTCGACAAGAATCTGGAACACGTTATGGGTGTGTCGATTCCACACGCGGCACAAGCGGTATTGTGACGGGCGGTCCGTCAAACTGGACGTATGCCATGGCAAGCTGACCTTGGTGTGTTCCAGGCCCTCGACTTCCAGGTTGTAATAGTGATGGGTGTCTTCCGGGGTACAACTTTCCACGCGCTCGCACCGTTTGACTTTGTGCTCGAATAAAGATATACTCAGTTCTCCGTTGATAAGGGAGTGACCGGGGGCCGCTGCCTTCATAACATTCCTGATCGAAGCCATTATTTCGCTGACCGCAGCCTTGAAACCAGTCCACATAGTGCCAAATATCGTTGAGAAGATGTTAATAATCATGTGGAATGTCGACTCGGTCGAGTCGGGGATGTCGGGGAAAGAGAGAGGGTGTTCGACAAAGCATTCTGGTTCATGCGCGAGGAAAGAGTTGACGGAGGAGCTCCGTCCGCACCAGTCGAAGAGCGAGGTGTCACCGGTGCGTTTCATGAGCTCCTCTTGCAGACGGAAGAATGCACGGTGTCCTTCCCCATAATAAACGGGCAAGGTGATATCGAAGATACCGAGGAGACAGTACGCCATGTCTTCCACTTTCAGCGTTCTTCTTCTGGCCGCCCATTGTAATCTTTTCCTGACGTCCTTTGCCCCTGGCTCGAACTTCGTCAAGTCTTGCGCAAAGACACCGGTTGTATTCGCCAGTGCGTTGCACCAGATAGCGCTCTCGCGATGATCTACGAGCCGAGCTCTATACTTGAACGAAGAGATAGAGATTGTCTTCTCTTCATCGTCAGTGTCGCGATCGTCGGCTTCCTCAAGCAAGGTCCAGTCTTTGCTGTAAAACCGAAGGCGTTTGGACGCGAGCATCTCTTGCAACGTCCAGCCCCTTGTGGTCCAAGCCGGTAGCTTGCGATATATACGGCGAACTTTCCAAAGGGGAGTGTCGGGGAACTTGCGTATGAGATGGGCTTCCAGGTCTGCGGCTTCAACTTGGGTATCTGGCCACATGGATTGGAGTTGGAGACCGCAGTCGCGGAGGGTTATGGTACTGTCGGATTTGTATGGATAGGAAGGGTGAAAGGGACTCCCGATCTCCGGATCATCAAACCAGAGATGACCACCCTCGCTGTCCACAGTCGGAAAGCGACCTCGTTCAACATCTTCGACATCCCCAAGGTAAACGACGGTCAGATCACTGTTGTGATACCACAGAAACATAGAGTTGAGGGATTCCGATTTCTCGCCATAAACGCGTTCGTCGATACAACATGTATCGGCCCATGCCCACCGGAAGCCGCACTTGGCCGCCACACAACAAAATTCCTGGAGCTTGTTTGCACCAGCCAGGAAGTTCCTGGCCTGCTCTTCGGATAAGTCATCAGGAGGCCGAACGATGGAGTAGATGCCACGGCCCGCATCTCTGACATCGGCGATATCAATTTCTCGATCTCCCCACCGATGGGAGAACATGGCGAACGCCAAGTACTCTGTGATGAAGGCACCCAGACGGCTGAGATTCGCGAGGCGCTTGGATGGGGGTTCGACTGGCGGTTTAGCTCCCCGGATAACATCGTTGAGTTTTTCACCGAACTCTCTCCTCGTTTTGAGAAGCGAAGTGATTTCTGACCGCTCGAGGATGAGTCCGGTATATGTGTCTATGAGCCTGAGCGGCATCCCCCTCTCATGCACCTTGATGATATTGTCATCGACGTCTCTTTTGATGTCGGTTACGAAATCCTCCTCATCCGACTGATGGGTCCCAGACATATGGTCTCAGTGAATTGAGTGACTGTGGGAGACGATCACTCACGTTCATGATTTGTGTGCGTTCGAGAGTCGTGGGGTGGTCACGGTCGCGCTTAACGTTTGGGACTCTGGGAGATACGTCTAGTGAGGAAGAAGATAAGGGGGGCGCAAACGCTTGCCATGAGGCTTTATATATGTGTCAGGGTGGTCAGACACGTGTAGTGAACGTATATGTCACTGACCCTCGTGGCAGAGGGGTCTCCTTCCTTGGGGAAGGAGCTCGACCGCGACAATTTCAAACTTTGAGTTCAAAGAACTTGAAACGACCCCATTCATGTTGTTAGACATTACATCACCCTCCAGGATGCGAGGTCTCTTTCCGGAGTCGTTGTGGGGGGAAGCGAGCATATGGCAATATATCGGCGCAACTATCCACCTTCAAGTTCCGCTGACTAGATCAACATGAACGCCACAACTATGATAAAATCACTTAGAGACCTAGATCCATCATTTGGAATTCCAAGGAACGCGAGCGGCTCAGATGCGGCTCAATGGGCCTCTGATAAGCAGACCGGTTACCGTCGGCTACCAGCCAACCGTTTTGCTGATTGACAATTTCGCAACAATTTCACCTTCCAATCCAATTTGGTTGGACCGGAGGCAACACCCTGCGCCCCCGTACCGACTTGGATCGAGCAGATCGACAGGCGTCTGTGTGAAGAGACGATGTGCATTGTTTAACCTACCAACGCACTGCTTTTGTTGATTGCAAGAATAACGGTCAGAGCCACGGTATTAGCGATTCGAGCAGAGTTTGAATACGTAAAACATTCGCCGTGGAGCATATGGACCTGTACAAACCTACATTAACTCGCAACAACACAGTGCACTCCACTCGTCAATGGGTTCCACTCCAAGGACAACTTCTGTAACCCTGATCTACACCGCCTTGCCACCTGGACAGTGGACACAGAATCTCGTGGTTTGCCTGCCATAGTGGAGAAACGATATTCGTGAGAAACACGGCCTCCTGAATAAGTCCTCCTGAACAAGCACCGAAACACGAGGTGATGGTATGATCGTGTACACTGATCTATATCAATGAGCAACGTGTAGTAAAGCGAAGCTTCGCGTGTTCTTGCCATTACTCTGTGACAATGACTGGTGTGTAGTAACAAGTCGGGGCTACATTGCTGCTGATAGTTGGACAAGCGTATTCCCCGCCACTCGAAATCGATGTCTATCGCGACATCTGGGCGGTGACATTTTCAGTGAATGACGAGTATCTGATCAACGGAGGAGATGACGGCGAAGTTGGAGTGTGGTGCAAGATGGTAAAAAAGTGACAACAATGGGTGGGCAGTGTCGGGGGTCTTGCAGTGTCCAAGGGCGATGTTTTTGTGTGATGCAGGATATAAGAACGAGTCTTGGCGTTTAGGGAGGACATCTAGGGCATCTTTGGCGTGGATTTCTCGACTCGACGACAACATAGCCACCGTCTGGAACCTCGCACTTGGCAAACAAGTACATCTCCGATACGATGGTCGGGTGAGAAGCCGCACTGGCGGAGTACGATTCTCCGCACTTTCTCGTGGATATCAATGTAAAAGTAACCCCGTCATACAACACAGGTCTCCTTTGGTTCAACAACCACTATTTCTTCATATCCGACGGTACAATCAAGCAAATTGATGCCTCCACCGGCTTAACAATCTCGGAATGGCCTGCACCCGCTACCAACAACCCTTCGTGCACTTCCCTCTCCCAGGGAGAGGAATTCATCGCATACTCTACATAAATCTTGGGACACGTCGACACACACCCAGCTCGGTCTCCTCAATAAATATTTATTTCAATCGCGCTCTCCCCCGACGATCGGTGTCTCGTAATTGGTGGTCGTGCCGGCAAAATTACTATCCAAAGTCTATCCCCATCATTGAGTATCGTGTTCCCATGCATTAGGCCGTCATGGTATCTGAACCACCGTTCCGTATAGTATTTTCTTGATTATACACCACTTTTCAGGAACCAGACTTTCGTATCGACGACGCTACACTCGACGCATGGAAGGAGGACCCGCCACGATTAGGCAAGAAGTTTAAACCTTGATAGCGCCATACAAAAAGCGAGTTGATATTGGGCATTGTGGTGCATATCCGTCTCCTTGAATCTGATCTCTCTCAGCCTGTGGTATTATGAACTAGCGCTGTATTAACGGGTAAGTAAGACCCGCCGTCCCCAGACACCAACGATAAGTAACGATGTCCCTTCTTCTATTGACGTCACAGTCTTTTCGATGCCTGTAGTGACATGGGGGATTCTGTAAACAAATCATCACTCTAGTGACCAGCGCGATGGCTCCCGAAAGAACACAATCTGGCCAGGGATTCAGAATGGGAATGTCGACTCACTTGGTATATTGTGATACTGTACCATCGTGATGCACCGCCACATGTGGTGCCCTTCGAAATCTGCAGTCTACAGTACGCCAATCGATTTATTGAACCCCAAAAATTCACATCCGCGTGTCAAGCAAACAGATGGGATTTGATTGCAAGAAGGTTAAGATACATGGAAACTAGCTAGTTGTTTAGTTGATTTGCCCAGTTTATGCCATTATTCAGCGTAGGGATCACCAAGTTCACATCGAGGCTATTCCCTGTCACAGGCGTAGTGGGATTGTAAAAATCCGAAATGTAGTCGCCATAATTGAGGACAACCTATCGCCCATTGTCAGCGAACCTACTAGCGCGTAGTTTCCCAGCACCCCACATACCGGCACTAGTTTAATGCCGTTTTGAGCATTCCACCATTTAAGCATGTTGTTCATTCCCCCCTGTATTCTCGTGTTGAAGGTGGTGACTTTGCTGATGATCCACGGGTTGTACATTGGCGTGATATTGGGGTCGTAATTATTCCTAATATCCGTGAACGCCTGGTACACTATCGACCTCGGGATGAAAGCCAGAGAACTCACCAAATTCCCCGAATGCACTTTGATTGACTCAAGAAACTCTCTCTGACCAATGGGTTGTTCATGTATGTCGTAACGCCGTAAGTCTAATGGAGCATTAGGGGGCGATAGCACAAGATCATTTCGTCGGGCTTACCGAACGCATGACAGACACCTGCTTAGATGAATTATATTTGTTCATAAACGTGCTTTTCGTGAATATGTTCTTCGGCGTGAAAGCCTGTAATCATGTTTAGTTATGCTTGTAAGTAAAAGCAAGGGATAATGAACTTACTCTAGCTTTGATCCCATTTGCCCATGCTTCCAACCATGGCATATACTCACCACCCATGTTAGCCGGCTTGCTGTCATTCGGGAGACACGAAAGAAGATCCGGTAGGATCTAAAGGTACGAATCCGAACGATCAGTTGGTCCAAATAAAGTGTAAGGAAGGTGCAGACATACGGCCCCAGGCCCATTCAGTATTGAATCTACCCAGCTGCAGAATGATGGTGCCTTATTCTGCCAGATTTGTCTTTGAGTGGAGAGGGAGGCTATGAACTCCGATACTAGACGTCATTATGAGTGAGAAGTGCATGCCTCCGGAGCTAATAGACGTACTGAAATGAATCTCATAGATGTGCTCTCTACCATATGTATTTTCGTGTGCATACTGCGACTTGATAGCGTTCCCAGAGAAGCCACCGAGTTGTCCGGGATTTTGAACGTCCCAATATACGTTCGTTACGGCACCATTGGTGTAGGAGAGTGGCGAAAATTCCATTCCAGGGCAGCCCTTAACCTTGACAACGGTTATCTGTGGATCTAACACTGAGTTGGACGATATTTCGATCAGAGTGTAAATCGCACCAAGGACACCGGATCAATGGCTGCACAGCGCGGATCAGCATATTGAATGATACATCCAGATGAAAGCACAGCGTACCAGTCCGACGGAAAATTGTGTCGTTCTCGCCCTCAACCAAAAGGTGATCTAAAAAATCTAAAAGATCTAAGAGATCATAGTCGTCGTCATCGTCGTCATCCTCCTCCTCCTCCTCTTGAGGAATACTCCCGAGGCTTCGCTTCGTCCAAGCGTCTAGTTGTGTCGGCACTGTATCAAGACCGTGAGATATGAATATTGTCAGCTACGAAGGGACGGGCGTACAGTCAGAGTACACGTTGTTATCAGTTTCGTTAAGTCCCCCAGAGCCCGGACAGGTCAGTGTCCCAGGAACCTGCGGTACTGCGGTGCTTGTGGAATCGCGCTTCACGAGATGCTCCTGCTCTGAAACAGGAGCGAGAGGATCAATAACGGATACTTGCTTGCTAGGGTAGATGTAGCGTTCCTGATCCCCATTCTTTTCCAGGATATAGGCAGAGTATCGCAGGTCAGGTGCTTGCTGTACCACTGGCATGGGCTCGTGCATTGTTTCGGGAAGATGCAAGTCGGACATGCCACGCTTCAAGTTACTCGGGGGGGACGAGGTACACTGCGATACCGAAAATCGTGTTGGCTCCGGAAAGAACGGGCACAGGATAACTTACGGATTGGCTGATACTGAATTCGTTTTGATAGAATGGCCATTGGACAGTACCACCTTCCCAGAATAAGAGGCTAGAGTCGAGAAATAAATGGTTGTGAGATATTCTAGTTGCCGTGCATTTTCCATTATTGATACACACCTGCCTGAAAGGCCCCCGTAGCTGTGTCGTGTCAGTTGTGTTGAAACACATTAGCAGAAGTTGAACTCACAAGTCTACTCCACAATCTGCATACATTGTTATGATCAGAAGTCACGTATTCACATGGATTTGACGTACATGCATTATAACAAGCTTGGGGTGCCTTGGTGCAATATAAGATTCATTCCCACGCGTTGTGTAGCAACCCAACTCACTTGACTCTCCGAGACAGACGCATTGACAGATATCCCCGCATAGAGATCCGTTTGCACATACGCCTGGGGTTTACGTAGCGTCAAGAGGTTTCCGGAAAAAATTATATTTATTAACGGCCCATACCTGTGCGTCGATCACTGCGCCATTGAGCACGTTGACGCCGATTTGAATCGCCGGAACCAAGTGTATGCTCATATCACCTTGCAGTGTGGTGAGTGCCAATAGTCGCACAGATATGCCAGTAATCGAAAAACCAACCTGCGAGTGCAACCCCCGCACCGAAGTTCAGTGTTGGTGTTGCGGGCAAGAAGGAG
>JBBPRA010000510.1:0-20622 GCA_038092775.1 Boletus rubescentipes
CGCGTCGTTGCCCGCGGGTGTGTCGGCGGCGGGGGGTGTTGTCGCGGAGCCGTCGGGTCAGCATGCGTCTGTACCTGCATCGTTGTCGTCCCCCACGCTCGCGGGGGTGGGCCACTTTGTCGGACGGACGCAGTACAAATGTAACCAGCGGACGTCACCGGCGTCTTCCTCCTCGACTCCGGACAAGGGCACGGCTAATGAAGCGCCCTCCAAGTGGCTCTCGTTTGCCACGCTGATACCGTCGTTTACGGCGGGTGTACCTGCGTTTGCGACGCCGTTGACGCAGGTACAGTCACCGGTGGTGAAACGGGCGCAGTGGGAGGTGGTCATCCGAGCTGCGCTTGTAGCGGCCTTGTTTGCGGGCGCCTTGACGGGCATTGTGGTGGGTGTGGTACGTTGACGTCTGGCTTTTCTACGTGTATGTATGCCTCGGGTGAGTTCCTTTGCGCGCTGCCTTTAGGCGCGATCGTGCTGACTGGATGAGTTGTTAGGGCCCATCGTGCGGTGTTGCATTGTCTTTTTTTTTTTCCGCTACTGTTGTCTATCGTCTGTATCGGTTCGCATCTCTCACTTCATCTTTCGCATGCTTGGGCGTGCGTATTGGGGACAATTAGCCTGGTTTGATCGTCCCATCTCTGCTGTTCTCATTCTCTGCGTTGCACGTCACTCATTTAGATCTCTACACACACTATCGACGTCGTCCACACCTCCGTCCGCCATTGTCCGTCTGCCATGCGTGACAGCGGTACCACCTTCCTTGTCGCTTCCTCCTTCACACCGTCCGCCTTTTTTCATCCCTTGTTGCATGGTTTCTCTTCTCTCTCTCCATAGGTGTAGCATCCGTCGTTGTATCAAATGTTAATGTTTCACTCCCTACAGCTCTCTTTTTTTGCTTGTTATTTACATAGCCATAACTTGGTATTTTACGACCGTCCCTGCGACTAGGTACATAGTTGGTTGGGCTGGTTTAATTTGGTTTGGTCATCGGTCATCGATCATCGGCCGGGTTGATATCAGATGGTGGGAACAAGGTATGATTCGGAGGGTCCATGGAGATCAGTACTGAAGCTGGATCAGATGCACTTGAAGCACGTTTCAAAACATGAGCACGTGATAGTAGTGAGGTTACCAGACGAGTGAGCGAGGCCCGCGGCGGCGGCGACGCGAATGATGAGAGTCTGAGACTTCTTCCGCGCCAAGGGAGGCCCTGGAGGCCACTTATCGGACCACGACTATCAAAGTAATCTCCAAGTCAAAAAGGGTTGGTTGAAGCACGATGTATATATCAATTCCTGGATGAACGGCGAATTGTCATGCGCTTGTACGTTTTCCTTGCGGGCCGTGGGATAGAAAGGACTCTAATGTCACGGTATGACTGCATCCCCTGGCACGTTGGCACCTTGCCCTGTTGTCAGGTTGCGTGTACGTCCGAATAACGCGTGAGACTCGGATGGCCCGGGCGGGACCAAAGGGGGCGAGCACTTGGGAAGATGTGCATCGGCTCAGCGTTGGACTGCGCAGGCACCGCGTGAGTTATGACCAGCCAGATGCAACGTGCGCTGATACCAACCTGTTGAAGGTCTAAAAGTAAATTGCATCATGATGCCGCATCGATAGATTTGAAGTCATACCGTGACATACCTCGTCGAGCACGTGTCGTCATGTTATGGATACTTCTGACAGCGCTTTGATCGCACGAGGTACGGCACCGAGAGCTGTCATGGGCTATGATCAATTTCATCATCGATAAGCATGGGTGAGAAACGATGAGAAACGAGTCGAACCGTCCCAGGAAACCACCCAGGGACACCGAATGGCGTGGAGATGCGTGGTTTTGCTGTTCCACGTGATAGCGATCGGCGAGGCGCTGGAAGAGGCGCTTGACCGCGTACTTGGAGAAAAGTCGGTCGGAATGCTTCAAGTCGATCTCGAAGCGTCGATAACCATGTTCCGACATTCACTCTGTGTAGGAAAGAACCTGACCCAAGACTCGGAGCCATGGTCGTCGTGCCGTGACGAGGGAAGAGCCGACCGCTCTTCTAAATTCGGTACCGCATCCTAGGCCTGCCCTCACTACACGTTATGGTCGAACGCTCGCCCACCGTCCACAATTATGTACCCTCATCCTCGTGCTCACGAGAGAGATTTTCCAACGACATCCAAGCCAGTAATGCTCATCTGGAGGTACATCAACATTACAACGATACCAACGCAAAACCGCCCACCCCTCCGAGTCGACGCAAGCCAAGGTAAACAAGAGCGACATCACGATTCCTGAACCCGAGAACCGAGAATCAAGCAATGGCCATCAGCCCTGCAAGCGGCCCCGTGTGCAAAAAGCGTGACGACGCCTTGTCTACTTTGACTCGATGTCCATTCGACATCATTCACTTCCCCAGCTAAACCTTGTCCCGCGTCCAACGGGAGTGTTCCCTCCGAGTCGAGGCTTCAACTACCCACATGCGATTAGCGTCAGGAGCGAAAGAAGTGGGTGGTCGTCGGTTCGTCATAAGGATGATAAGCAATCCACCCCCTTTAGCGAGGAGTGCTCAAACGGCTTCGGCTGCCCGCCACTTCAGTGACCATCTATTGCGAGTCGTGAGGGAAACAACCCCCCAAAGTACAAGTCGAACGCACCGTCTGGGTTCTGAATCGCCTGCGGCAGAGATCCATTTTTCCATCCTGGAGTGCCAGTGGCGATACACTTAGAGAACGAGCGTAGCTATAGCGGTTTGCATGCCAGTGCCCAGGGCAGAGGAACGCATCGACTCGAAGCGAAAGCCAGCGACCAAGGGGGGACAGCCAGGTGAAAGATCCATCCTCAAGTCCTCTCGACCTAGTGTTCACTTAGCTCGGTTCCTCGGCATGAAATGATTGCCACGTACAAGTGTGAACCAGCGGGTTGTCGAGGCCTTGAGGTGTCGCCCGAGTCCATCATGATGGCCAGATGTGGGTCGTTCGATAGATGTTCAGGGTCCATAGATGACGCGCGCGCAAGTCGTGAAGGGAGAACGCCGGGCTGAAGGACGGCATGGTGAATGCTGGGGTTGAGTGACGCGCTCAAGGCCATGTCTTTCGTGGAACGTCAAGGCACCAGCGAGAAGTAGAGGATGAAATGGAGGGGAGAAGAGGGTGCGGATGTTGGAGACGACGTATTCGAGGGATATTTATACGTTTTCCAGCCTTCACTCAAAACCGCTCGATCCGCGGAGGAATGCAAGTATTGGCATTTGGAGGTGGAAAGCGAACAGGTAGAGCATTGTAAAGAGAATATATAGACCAAAGGTATTGTGGAGTAGGCAGTGTGTTTACCTGACATTTGGAATTGTGGTTTTACAGATGATCCAGACGACCGAACGCATTCACCATACAACCACAGAACGTCGAGGTGATCTTGCTTTTGATGAGCTCCACTGCGACCCTCGATGCGTGTGAATGCGACGAGATTGTTGAGGTGGTGATCAATGGTAGCCAGATCGCTGTCGACGGAGAGCAGTTCACTCTCCCCGATGGCTTCCGCTTGACCTACTGGCATGGAAACGAAGTGTTTCCCATTTTCTCAAAGTTTGCGCAAGAGGGATGGGAGCTCTCTCGTCGCGTCACCCCTCTTTTCACGCTCAGTCATAGCATGGAGTTCCGTTGACAGGTATAGAACGCTTTCCTGTGTGATCTGTAAGGAATTATGAACCGGGCCACGATCGAGTGGGACGGCGAGTGCATCAGAGCTACGTTGGCTTGCATTCACGATAATGTCAGGTCCTTCACTGGCCGCTCGTTGGAGGTCGAGGAAGAGTGGAGGCAGGAGGAAACGAAAGAGACCAGGCAACTCACGAGTATTGACCACGATTCACTGCATCTCGAGGCTAACCGCGTAAATTCGTCTGTCCTCGCGGGCGAAGGTTGAGTATTTCTTGGTCGAGGGCAATAGCATTGTCGAGATCCTTCATTTCCCCGATTGGAGAGACAATCAGAAAGGTTGGCCAAAGACATTGACCGCTCTGGGTGACCTGGCGCCCGGAGTTGAAGTGCTTCTCGGTCTAGGGCAGTGGCGGCGCCGAGGTCTTCCATCGACCCGAACTGCTATATACCAAGTGAAAGACAAACAGAGAGGGTGTTTAACGACATGGATTGACCGGGGTGCCCAATTGGGAAAAGGTCGAGTTTTTCTCTAGAGGTCAATGGCCTCCTCGAGGTCTATTGTCGCTCCGAGCTGGTCGTAAAGACCACTGAGATAAATTGCAAGGTTGTCAAAGAGATAGATCGCTTGAGATGGCCGGGTGGGTAAAGTTCAAGTGCTTCACGATCAAAGACGATCCCCTGGTCGAGGTAACCTGCCTTGTTCAAACTTGGCGACAAGGGATTTTGGCCGTGAATGCAAGTAGATAATCATTTCATTGCTCTCCACATCGACAGAAAACGACAATACCTCTTGATTTCATGCTGGCTCAGGGAACATAAATCGAGGGGGTGGTGTTGAAAAAACGCTAGTGTCCGGTGGCGGTGCCCAACTGTGTCTTGGCGTCGTCTTGGCCTGCCCTCAGGCTCACTATTTACCTGGTTTCCATCCCTACCTCTATCCAATAGCGATCGAGCACTCGTTAACCACAAAATACCTCGATCTTCGTGCTCACGATCCAATCCATCTGGGGACCCACTGGAGTGGGGCGGCCCGTAGGGCCGTGCCACGACAGTAGAGCGAGGGTAGGAGTGGCAGGGGTCCAGGTCGGGAGATGCCGGAGTAGCACGACACAGTGTAGCGTACCTCGTCTTGTCTCATTGCGTTGCTGGGCGGTTAGCCAGGGCGTTGGCCCGTGTTCCCTCTCTCTCAGTGTCTCTCCTTAGTCGGTCCACCACCATACACCGTCGAGCGAAATTTTCCCACAATGACACCCAAGACAACAACATTCACCTGGAAGTATGTACATCCGAGTCGTCATCAACCAATACAACTAAACCAACACCAAACTGTCCAACCCTTGATGCAAGTCAAAGCAAACAAGAACGACATCACGATTCCTGAACCCGGGATGCCGAGACTCGAGCAAGGGCATCATCAATCCTGCAAGTGGCTCCGTGTACAAAGAGCATGATGACGCCTTGTTTGCTTTGACTCGATTCATTCAATGTCCACCACTCACTGGCACTTTCCCACATAAACCTTATCCCGCGTCCAAAAGCGTCCATTCGTAAGAGAGGCTGTCATGCATCCACATGAGCGGTAGCCCTGGAAATATAAGGCTTCCGAGGTCATGTAGCAGGAATAAGTGACCCACCATCTTTTCCAGGGAGGAGTGCCTGAACGGCTTCCGCAGGCCGCCGCTATAGTGAGAGGATCTGTCCCGGGCTCTTCGACGACCCCGTCTACTAGTAGTATGGTGGTCGACGAAGCGTCCGAGCTTAACAAGGATCCTTCTTCCATCCATTATGGACTATGGCGATAAACTTGGAGGGCTAGCGCGGTGATGGCGGCTACGTCCCTGGACCATAGAGGAACGCGCCGACTGGGTAGGAGTGAACACCAGTGGCTGGCTGAGGAAGTGGCAGCATCGGGATCCGTCATCATCGAGTACCCGTCAACCCAGACTCCGAGCCCAAACCAAACATGCATGCCGTACTTCAGGCAGACTGCGCTTGCCCACTGGCATTGACCGGAGGGGCGCGAACGACCAAGAGTGTTGGGGCGATGCCTTCATGACGCTTCGTTTAGCGTGGTTCCTCAGCGTGAAATGATTACGACGTACATGAAGGCAGCAGATTGCTCGACGGATGTTCAGAGTCCATGGTGAAGCGGTGGACCCAAGTCGTAATGGCGGAACACGAGGTTGAAGGGGGACAAGGTAAATGCTGGGGTTCGTAGGCGAGGCTGTCCACAGCGCATGTACATGATGTGGCATTCCGATGGCCTGGGTGCTTGACAACGGAGCGCTTCTGCTGTCCCAGAGGTGTTGCCCAACGTTACCAGCAGGGAGGACAAGAATCCTAAAAGCACAACGACCTCGTGTCTACAGTAGTTGAACGAAGCGTCTGGGCGCGGCAGTGTCAGCAGAGATGCTTCCCTGGGGTATCCGGTGAACTTCTAAGTGTGTCAATGGGACCATGCACCTACTGTGAGCCTCAGAGGAACTCACTGGTTGGATAGAAGCGACACCCAGTGGTTGAAATGGTAGTTCGCAGACAACGAGTCCGAACACCAGACAAGTTTCTTGGGTATCGCTACTTCTTGGTGAAGCTACCATGACGCTTCGTTAACCCTTCCCCAGCCTGAAATGATTATCACGTACATGAAGGCAGCAGTGAGCTGGTGGGCAGTTGCATCCGTCGCACTGGAAGCGGATAAGGATCGTTCGATAGATGTCCAGGGTCCATGGATGATGCGGGCGCAAGTCGTGAAGGCGGAATGCCAGGTTGAAGGGCGGCATGATGAATGCTGGGATTGGGCGATGTGCTCGAGATCCAGTTCATACGACGTCAAAGCGGCAACGAGAAGGAGAGGATGGAAGGGAGGGGAGATGTGGGTGTGGATGTTGGAGACAACGAGAGGCATTTATACGTTTTCTATCCCTCACTCGGAACCGCTCAATCCACGGAGGAATATAAGTATTGGCATTCAAAGGACGCGAACGGCGAGGCGATACGCGACATACATACCAGGATGAAAGTTGGATCAAAGGGATCGTGGTCCGAGCCAACGCCGTGCCAGTGGCATTGGAATTGTCCAAGCAAATGCTAAGCTGTATATCGCCGACTCTCACTGTGTGGAAGGAGAATTATTCGAACGTGTTTTGAATTCTCCGGCGGTCAAGCAGGCATGCTGTCGGCGTTGTATCCTAGCTGCTTCGCACTCTGCCGCAGCGGAGCGTGCTGTCAGTGGTGCGGAACCCCGCCAAGAATTTCAGATTGAAGTTGATTGTAAACCGCTGTTACATTGAAACAGTACAAGGTCATTCAGAAGAAAAACACGAATAATCAATTCGCGGAAACGCTGCCAGAAAATGACGTGAATCTAAGCCAACGGGAATACTCTGGGTTCAGTGACAGCAACATCCACAGATGGCCGCCTATCCGCTCCCCAAAACTGCTTCATCCTCTCGTCTTCGGTCACCTTTGCAAAATGCGCAAAGATGTTGGGGTACTGAGTTACCTCGGCGATCCCGAGTGTCACGCGCCTCGCGTTGAGAATCACACCGCCAGAATGAGATCAGCGAGGTTCAACGCGTCCGATACCACATAGCCAGAGGGACACCTCACAAGGTGAGACTCGAGGTACGTCAGTGCACGAACCAGGCGCTCGACATTTTTGTCGAGTGTCTATAGAGCAAGCGCGCATCAGATCCCTGCCATGTACGACAGATATGTTGGTCCTCACCTCGCGGCGGAACGGCCCAGCCACGCCGAAAATCAAATACATGAGTGAGTACGTATATCTAGGCAGCTACACGGGAAGCCTGCTTACGATAGCGCACGATCGGACCGCCTTCAAGCAACATCCATCCTTCCGAATGCTCAAAGGCGGGAATCTGAGTCGTTCCATAAGGGAATTTGATCAAGAATTCTTTGGGTTTGTTCGAAACCTGGAATTCGGAAACAGGGAACACCAACTGTAGGTTGTTGAGCGCTGCGACACTGAGAATCTGTTTTAACATGTACATAAGCTACGCCGGGCCTCCGGAGGCGCTCGAGCATGACCCACGACTCTAGTCTGACGCTGCATTATGTCGCCCCACGGACTACCAACCGGTGCCACTGCATCTGTGAGTCTGTGAGAGGTCACAACTCTACCCGCCGTTGAGAGTATAGACTGGAGGGAAGACGAGATTGATTGCGATGAGTGTAGCCCTACACCGCGATGTTAAAAAGGGGTATGGGCCTTTTCCAACAGAATGTGCCCCGGTGGTAATATGTATCTCTAAAACTGGCTGTATGAATGACCGAACGGTATGGATTAGTCCGAGATGGTCAGTCTCGGCTCCTTTAGACAAGTTTTTGGGAATATATGTACCCTGAAGATTACAGCAAAGGATTTTTATTGTTCAGCATCTCACTCAGTGGCCACGCATGCGCGTCCTCTGATGCCTACCCCGACTTAAGAAAAAGAACGTTTGAACTGGCAGCATTAGCATTCTTAGGGACGTGTCGCGACGATAGGGCAAAGGTAGGGGTGGTAGGGGTCCAAGCTGGGAGTAAGGCTCATGGCTGAATCATTGCCGTACGAGTCACTTCATCAAAGTTATTATTCACACGATCATCGGGAGAGTATCATGCTACGAATGGACTATGCGACTGTGGTTCCCGACCACGATCGCAAGCCTTGCGTTGCCTGCGATCGCGACTGGAGAAGTCATCAGATTAGCCTAGCTCTCATTAAGCCTGGAAATAGCAGGCCATCATCCATCCGACATGTTTTCACAGCTACAGCTTGATGGGTGGCCATAGACCCTTGATGAAAGTTTACAGCATCGGTACCTGCAGGGGTAATTGGAAGCTGGTCATCGGCGGCCAAGGTGGTCTGGCTGAGTGCCGTCTATGGAAAAACAAAAACTTAACTCTATCCAACCCGCCATCAAATCGCCACTGTGGCAATTTGTCATCAATCCCAAATTCAAAACAGAACTCCGCCGAGGAGAACAAACGTTGCTCAGTCGCTTCCGACGCCATTAATATTACCAATGCTACCTGCACTCGTACCTTGGATATCACCTCAACACCCTTCTCCCCGCATCTCAGTTATAAACCGACGGAAGTCCTCTGAGTTCTCATCGCATGTATTGCAATCGAGGCGGGACCTCAATATCCTCTAGAGTGGGACGCTGTGTTTTTTTCGGATACGACACACGACTGAGTCTTATGGCATCAGTATGGACTACATGTTCTGGGTTCCGTTTGCTTCGGTATTGCTTCTTCTGGACCACGATTGGTTCAAACAGGGCAGGTCAGTCAGCAGATGTTGGGCGCATCGATAAAAGAGCGCTTGTGGAGAATCAGAGGTTTAGATATCGGCGGACCAACCGACCGCAGCATTTTAATGTGGTGCTTCTACCTGGATCAAGTTGGTTCTGACAGGGCAGGTCGGTCACGAGGCGCCAGATAACCACAAAGGAACATTTTTTGGGACCAAAGTTTGTAGATATTGGCAGACGGACCAACCGCAGCAATTTCATGTAGTGCTTCCATCTGCCAGGGCTGGTTCCGATGGGGCAGTTCGGTTATGAGATGCCGGACACGCCAACAAGAGGCGCTGGTAGGAAATTGAAAGTTGCAGATATACACACGGAGAAAGCGCTGTCGTGGATAGAGTAAGGTATGCAACACTGAAGTCTGAGTGGGTGACTGCGAACTAGGCGAACGACGGAATTCATAGAGAGCATATACCATCTCGCCCATATTGAAGGGGTCCGGGGGCGGTAAGGTGGACCAAAAAGAGGCCCAAATGCGGCGGGGAAGACTAGCCTTCGTCGTAAACTTTATTCGCGGGCGTGTTTCTTATGCGATACATTCGCCGTCAGGGGACCAAGAAGCGCTGAAAACACGGGTGTATGTGTTGTCCATATCGAGGAGAATTAAGTTGTATATAATGCGGGGAAGTCGTACCTTGTACGTTGACACCCACTATCTCTCCGGTATATCGTGCCGCTCCTACTACACGGTCGATAATGACTGGTGCGTACGGATAATATAGCACACGCACTGTCGTTGATCATTGCACAAGAACAACAGGATTCACAGGTTGAGATCAACGTCGGTAACAAATTGTGGGCGGTGGCATTCTCAGCGAATGGAGAGTATTTGCTGAGCGGCAACGACAGTGGGGTTCAAGTGTGGAGAGTGGTTGATGGCGAGCATCTGGCAACGATCAAAGCGAGACGAGTCCTTTGTCTTGCTGTGTCCAGAGACGGACGCTGGATCGCAGCGCGGACGTGGCGAGACGACATGTTCGTGTGGGACGCAGTGACGCACGAGAAGGTACTGTCACAGTGGGAGGATCACCATATAATCAACGGAGTCGATTTCTCCCCTGACTCGGCTCGGCTTCGTTCGCCGGCACAGCCACGATCTGGGAGCTGGCCACTCGCAAGCAGATACAAATACTCCGCCACCGCCATTGGGTGATGGCGGCAAAGTACTCACCCCGCGGCGATCGGATTGCGACAGCCACGCCGAATTCTGTGCGAGTCTGGGACAGCAGCGATGGCCGCTTGCTCGTGGACGTCAGCGTGACAGTGACGCCGTTCTTCAACACGGGTCTTCTCTGGTTCAACAACTACCTCTTTGTCGTATCCAACAATAAAATAAAGCAACTCGAAGCATCCACCGGGTCACCCGTCTCCGAATGGCCAGTCCCGGATAGCAATAGTTACTCGTGCATTGCTCTACCAAAGCACGGAGAATTCATCGCGTATTCTACTCAGCGTACCATCACATTTTGGCACACCGCGACACACACCCAGCTCGCTTTCATCCAACACACTCGAGACATACTTTCAATCGCAGTCTCACCTGGCGACCAGTTTCTCGCAATTCTAGGCGGGGACGGGAAAATTACCATCAAATCGCTGTCTTGCATCACCGTGAGTACCATGTCTCGTTGAATACATTGTGCTGACCATGATGCCCAATCCCTTTTCCCGTCTGCAACTCATATTACAGGAACCCGATATTCGCATCGACGATGTCATGCTCGACTCGTGGAAGCACGATCGGCTAGCTAACGCAGAGGCGTTGTTCGCTGCTCCAATCTACGACTCGCGGAATCTCAGCTATAATGTACTCGCGAGTCGAGCTCTCGTGAGGGCACGTTTACATCAGTGGGATGCTGCGATCGCCGATGCCACACAGGTACCATCTGTTTCTCTGCTCTTACGTTTGTGGTACTAATCTAATTCCTCCAAGTCAATCAAGATACAGCCATCTGTCATTGGCTACATTGCAAAGAGTGTGGCCTTTGTAGGCAAGGGAGAAAAGCACAAAGCATATCGGGCGTGCGACATTGCATTTGGACACTTCCATTCATCTCATGCTCCCTTCCTCCTTCTGATCAAGGCATGTATCCCGTGTGGTCGAGCTTGGTTGCCCTTACACCCCGTTTTCCCTAGGCTATTATTGTATTTATGGCCGGAGAACACGAGGATGCGATATCGCGCGTTGATGACCTTATCGATACAGTGCACTTCAACTCAATATGCTATGCGGTCCAGGCACGTGCATGCGCGCGACACGGTAAACATTACCACTGACGTTTCTAGCAGGCCTACATGCATCTCTTACATGGAAATTCGCTCATGGAGAGTCGTGATTATGAGGGTGCGATACGATCATTCGAGTGTGCGCGAACACAAATGCGACCCCACGCGAGCCGAGAGCTCGTGGTAGCATCACTGGTAAGCTTGCTACTAGCAATGGCTCTATTGCAGTACATCGAAATCTCATACGTTTGACAGATATCCGGATGGAGGTTCGATGATTTCGACATCACAGTTCGACAGAGTCGCTGTGAAGCCCTACTTGCCTCGGGTCGCATCAAGGAGGCAGGCGAGTGCCTACTAAATATAATAAATACCCTCGACGAGGACGCACCAATCACCGCCTGGGTTTCTGGTGAGTCATGCCACCCGGTTCCTCCGATATGCTTCAATATTTCGCCACAGATTTTTTGCAACAATGTCTTTCCACTCCTGATGTTAACACAACCATATCCCCCACCCCGCTCTTGAGGGAGTGGGCAAAATTGAAACTGGCGGGTGGTTCGTGGAAAGATGCTTTGGTTGCGACCGTCAATGTTAGTGTCTTTTACCCTGGCACCCCTCGTGGGCTTGACACTCGGCTGGTCTGGAGTTTACAGTACCGAGACTCGCTATTTATCGGGTTCTTTGCGACTATCTCGAAACATTTGACCAGATAACGTCTGCGACCGAATGTTTCCACCAAATGAACAGCGAATTGGTGGAGCAGACAAACCTACATGGAGTGCAGGCAGAATGGGTTCTTGGTGAGCGATCTCACATACGTCTCGGCATGGCCGGATACGTGACTATTCCTTTTCAGACTTCAAGCAATGCCTCTCCAAGAAACTTGAGTATCTCGGAGATGCCGCAATGAATACCCAGCAACCTGATGATGCCATCTCCAAGTATTCAACTGCACTATCCCTCGAACCTGTCGCGCCACCATCTAATCTCCTCATCAAGAGAAGTAAGGCGTACTCAGCCTTGAGTTTATGGGAGTATGCGTTAAATGATGCGGACAAGGTGCGTTCCAGAGTGCCATACAGGTTCTTTCTTGACGGCGTCTTTAGCTGATCACGCTCAATCCATCGTCTCCGTGGGGCTACGAGAGGAAGCGCGCAGCCTTACACGGATTAGGATGTTATGATGATGCAATAAGCATGTTCGAAACGATGCTTTCGAAGATGTTGCAGTCACCTGATCCGGAAATTCGTGGTGAGCGCATCGGCGTCGTGCCGCGTGTATAAATTGACCTTTTGCTATAGAGTGTCATCGCGAATACGTAAATCCAGAACAGACAAAGATCGCCATTCAAGCGGCCATTGGGAACGCCATCCGTGAATCCCCGCAGGTGCTCGTTAACACCGATTCTGGGCGTCTCCTGGACAAATATGGACAAGCACACTCATTTGAATCGCAACCAATCTTTCGAGAGTTGGTCTCCGCCATGACCACACACATTGATCATGCTCGCATTGAACGTGAAGTTGCAAAGTACTATCGTTATGCCACGTTTTCGCACAGCTGGGAAGGCAACGAACCCCTGTTCGAGACAGTCATACGCATCGTGGTGTACGATCTAGATGAATCTCTTACTCACAACAAGCTGAAAATGTTCTGCAAAATCGTTCGGGATTCTGGGTTCCACTGGGCCTGGAGTGATACTTGCTGTATCAACAAAGCGGATCACTCTGTACTCCAAGAAGCACTGGTCTCCATGTTCAAGTGGTACGAGGGTTCCTCTGTGACCATCGTATTGCTCCGTGGCGTCCGCTCGCCGTCGAAGCGTGGCGATCTTATGAGGAGCATCTGGAACACTCGTGCTTGGACATTCCAGGAGTATCATGCATCCAAGGTCGTGCGATTCTATACCGAAGACTGGAAGCCATACCTAAACATTGATATTCCCAACCACAAGAAGTCGCCTGAGATCATCGCGGAGATGGAGGAGGCAACCGGCGTGTCAGCCCGAGCGTTGATGACGCTCAGACCAGGTTTGGATGACATCCGGGAGAAGCTCCGTATAGCTTCAGCACGCCAAACGACACGGTTCGAGGACTCAGCTTATTCGTTGCTTGGAATCTTCTCCATGTCGTTGCCGATTGTATATGGGGAGGGGGACAAGGCGCTCGGGCGATTCCTGTCACAATTACTTACAAGCTCGGGAGATACGAGTATTCTTGCATGGACAGGACGATCTGGGAGCTTCAACAGCTGTCTCCCTGGCAATATCGTCGTGTTTAACCAATTGCCGACAACGCACATTCCACGTACTCTCCCGCGTGCAGAAATGGACAAGATCATTGCCAGATTGCGGTGCTTTCCACTCAATTCTACCTCACTTATGAAGTTTTATGATCGACTTCACGAGCTTCCCGTACCATCATTTGCCGGACAACGGATGAAACTCCCCTGTCTCAAGTTCAAACTGGGACATCTGTCAGCTTCTCGGAGCGGGTTGGGGCACATTTTTCGTGCACAGACGGCCGTCGGGATTGTAGAAATCAACACAGAGGAAGATCTCTCTCGATTCACTACGTTGTACCTTGTGCATCCCTGGATCGACTTTCTCCTCGACAGACGGCCTGTCGGGAGCGGTGCAGAGACGATGTTCGAAGATAATATAAACGAGGAGCCTCCTTCGATCGGCGTGTCGCCATCATTTCACGGCCCTTCTGGTACATCGACGGCCCTGCAAACACGCGCAGCGCGGCTCGTTGCTCGTCTCAGGCTTCCATTTAGCGGACGCACCCCCCCACTCCCTGGAGATACCTCGTCTCTTCGGCCCCCTTCCTCTCTATCCCCAGCGAACAAGCAGGCGCGTGCGCTGCAGGTGATCGCTCGACTAAGACAACCCTTTGGTGCGCTGTTGCTCACTCCGGATCCGGGAAACGTGGCAGCGTGTAGGCGGGTTGCTGCGGAGAGTGTGATCACTGTCAAGGTGGAGGAGATTACGCCTGTGGTGTTGAACAAGTTGGTGGAGAGCGTACGGACGCTGGACGTGTTGTGATGAGGATCATCAGCTTCGTAGATTGGTGTCTTGACCTGCCATTCCTTTGAGTCCTTAGACTCGACCTCTCTCCACGCTCCCTTTATAATTTTGCTGCACCCGATGTCGTCGATTGTATCGTGTTCTGTTCTCCAGACTTAGCTCCCGAAACGACTTTTGGTCGGGAATCACGGTCGTCTGGGTGCACTCGAGTTCCACTACGAGTTGGACGACTTCGGCCGCCTAAAATACATGATCCAAGTCGCCCTGGGTCATTCTATGTGCCAATGCCAACGTGGCACTGCCTTAATAGACAATCCGATCAAAAGCATCAACTCTTGGAAATGCGGCGCGCCGTACACCAAGTCAAGATCCCGGTACGTCGTCATTGCTGAGCATAGCACCGAGAGGTATAAACATGTATTAGAGGAAACCGACTTTGCCATGTTCTCGGAAATGACTTGATCTAGGCAAGCGGGAATGCCCCGGGTTCAGTGACAGCAACATCCGTAAATGGCCACCTATCCGCTCCCCAAAACTGCTTCACCCTCTCGTCTTCGGTCACTTTTGCAAAATGCGCAAAGACGTTGGGGTACTGCGCCACCTCGGCCGTTCCAAGTGGCACGCGCCTCGCGTTGACAATCACACCCGCCAGAACGAGGTCAGCGAGGCTCAACGTGTCCGACGCCACATAACCAGAGGGACACGTCGAAAGGTGAGCCTCGAGGTACCTTAGCGCGCGGCCCAGGCGTTCGACATGCTTGTCGAGTGTCTATGTAGCACGTCCGCATCAGACGCCTGGTATGCACCCCAGATGGGTTGGCCCTCACCTCGCGTTGGAATGGCCCGGCCATTCCGAAAATCAGTTGTATGATGTCCTGCGTTGGTACCCCAATTTCATGCTCTGCAAAATGCACCCATTGATCGACAAAAGCGGCTTCCTTTGGATTCGAGCCCAGCAGCGTGACTTTGTCCCCAATGTCGCTCACTAGCATGAGTGAGTACCCATATCCAGACGGCTACAAAGGAAACCTGCTTACGATAGCGCGCGATCGAGGCGCCTTCGAGCAATGTCCATCCTTCCGAGTGCTCAAAGGCGGGAATCTTGCCATGAGGGAACTTGGTCAAGAACTCTTTGGGTTTGTCCGAGAACTTGAACTCGGATACGGGGAGCACCAACTCGAGGCCGTTGAGCGCAGCGACGCTGAGAATCTGTTTTAAAAGGTAAGATACGTCAGGTACTGCTCGAGTATGACGTACGACTTTGGTCTGACGCTGAACGATGTCGCCCCAGAGACTACCGATAGGTGCCATTGTATCACGGTGGAAAGAGCTGTAAAGCTGGTTGTATAAATGATCAAGCTGTGAGGGTTGCTCTCTGGTGGTTCAGTCTTGGTTCTTTTATACAAGTTCGAGAGGCTGAAACAGGAATTTTAGCGGTAAAGATCATAGTCATCCATTGTTCAGCATCCCTGCCACGCATGCCCGTCCTCCGATGTTCGCCCTGACCTTGAGAAAAAAAGAGTGTTTGAACAGTCAGCATTCGGCATTCTTAATCATCCCCCAAACATACAATCTGGATGCGTTGCGTAAAGACGGCATCATGCCCGAACTCGACTTAGTCATTGACATTCACAGGATCATTGGAGTGCTTCTATTAATACTATTGGTCAAGGTCGCAATCGACCACCGGGGATAGGCCAATGCCGATGTAGTTCGCGAGCGCGATCGGCAGATGAAACTCTTATTGAGCCTGGCAACGGAACACCGACCGGCTTGTCCACTCAGCAACTGGATCTACCGCTTGATCGCAATAGAGGCTAGGTTAGAATGCACAGCACGAGTACCTGCATGTATGAACTCGGATTCGGTCTAACTGACTCAGTGGTACTGTTGGCGAATATGATCGCCGAGGGAAATCTTTCAAGTCAGATGGATCATCACACACCATTAATAACATGTTATGAGACAGAGGACATCGGAATATTTGTGGCCACTGTTCAAGTTACACAAGTATTATGATCACGCTGTGCAGGTTGAAAACCAAGATTCATGGCAGTCTCGGACATGAACATAATCATGGATTGAAAGTCTATAGGAAGTATGACAATAGACAAGCGCAGGGGTGAATCAGAGGTCGCGGATAAGCGAACAGAGCAAGTGCTCACGCAGATATAGGACACCACACTGGGGCGAGTCGGTGGCTTTGAAGGGTGCACGGACGGAATTGGCAACGATGTTTCTGACGCACATGATCACCTAGAAAATAGGCATAGATGCGACCGATCATCGGTAATGTTCACCCTGTGGAACGGCACTGCGTGACAAGCATACGAGAGCCAAGTTGAGGTATGCGTAGCTCGCTGAGCCAACAACTTGTCGGTGAACTGTAGCGCCATGCCTCCGTGCCAAAAGCAGATAACGTGTGGGGAGAGCAGAGCGTACATTATCTTTCCTGCCTGGACGTAGAGGTGAAACGAGGACGAGAAGTAGAGCAAGACAAGTGGTCTTTTGTAGTAAGTTCGTCGAGTAGACTGGCGCCTCTTGATTCGTGATTCGTGAGGGAGTGACGACTCATGGGACTCGTAGACAGCTGCTCGTGGGCATGTTCTCGGCACGCTGTACCTTAGTAGACCCAGCAGAACGATTCGTCGGTAGTCTGGGCGCCAAGAAGCATCGAAAGCATGAGGTGATGGAGTGTGCACTGGTCCATCAAGGAAGAGTAACGTGTACATATAGTACAATGCAGAGAAGTCATGGCACCGCTGCTAAATGGTGTCGCTGATGCACCACGTCAGCGGCCGCCAATGTGGCTTGTCTTTGGATGTCGCTCGGTGTGCTGATGGTGAGAGAATGCATTGCGTGTAAATACATGTTTACAGCAATGATATGACTAGACTGAAACTCGGATGGGGGAGAGGAAGAAGATGGGGGAAAGCGCGGAGCGCTTGCCAACCCGGAACGGAAGCCGATACCAGCCGGGTGGGACATGAGCTGCGAGGGCGGGCGGGATCGCCTCACAGATAATCTAAGGCGGTAAGGCTGACGCCCTCAGGGTGCCAGGGGAGAGTGAGCTGCGAGGCGCCGAAAGTGTGGAAACTTGAGGCTGGGTGTGGAGAGGTGGGTGCAAAGAAAAGGGGAGGACGAGCGGAAGGTGATGGTACAGAAAAGGAAGAGCGTGCCGCTTACCGTCGCTCGTCCGAAGATTGACGCTGCAATTCGCGTCGTGCCTCGTCACGTCACAGTGTAACAATTTGTTTGTACTCAGCTACGGCCATCATTGAACAAGGCACGCGAATTCTACTCGAGTACCTAGCTTGGCTATCCCTTTGTTAGCGTCCCAAGTACAAGTCTTTGTTGAACTCATCGCGGTGCGAACACTACAGGAAATTTAATATTGGTTTGCTGTGCCGCACAGCCTGCGTGGCCAACACCGTCACATGATGTGTGGAAACCATGTTGCTAGTTATCTCACCTGACCCGCCAACTTCCTCATGTTCTGCTAGGCTCTAGCCCTCTCCCGTACTTCACTCCTCTCAAGTCCCATTGTCCTTAGACTTGGTAGCTGTGAGTACAGATATAACTGGCTCCAAGATATGTCGAGACGTAAGGGATACTGTTATTCGACGGTCACTGTTCAACGTCCTGCAGGTCGGAGCCTGAGCGACGCACTCGCAGAGCTTCCGAACCTTTCTGACAAGATTATCAAGTCAAACGACCAATATTGTCAAGCAGGGGGGTTCAGTGATGTCTATAAGCGCCAATACGACGGCGGTGCCGGACTGGTGGAGGTTAGGACTTGGTCATCTATTTATGATATGCCACAACCTCACCATGGCTCAGGTTGCAGTGAAATCGTATCGGTTCCTGTTCACGTTGGGTGAAACCGAAAAAGAGAACTCCAAGAGTAGGGCCCGGAAGGTATCTACAACGCTGATCAACCAAATAATCACCTGACTGATCGATTTACCTCTCTGGATGATACGACGAGAACTCGGAATCTGGAGAAGGTTGGAACACTCAAATATCGTTCCCTTCCTAGGAATTGTGTACGGATTTGGGAGACAAGGACACGCATCTCTTGTGTCATTGTGGATGGCCAATGGGTCACTTCAAGGATTTTTAGGAGAACATGATGGCAAGCTGATTATTGCCCACCGGCTCCAGTTGGTACGTGATCGCGGCAAACTACGCGTATGCAATTTAATGACTACGCCAAAATTGCGTAGTTATTTGGCATCGCAAATGGACTGTGCTATTGTAGGTCATTGGTATTGATCCATACAGAACTTCCACTCACCACCAAAGTGCACTCATTTCCGACTCCAATTATTCATGGTGATCTTTCTTGCGTAAGTGAATAGGAATCATATAAAAATTTGTTTGGGGCTGAAGCTAAAACAGAATAATGTTCTCCTCGACCACAACTACGACGCACGCTTGACCGATTTTGGTTATGCATCCATGGTCGGGGAACTGCCCGAGGCTTCTGTATACCTTCAAATGACCACAATGAAACCCGGCACTCTACGGTGGGCCGCGCCGGAGCATTTTTTGGCTGACGCAGAGCAGACGATACAACCTACAACTCAAAGTGACATATATTCTTTCGGAAATCTAGCGCTTCTGGTAGGTGTAGTATCATGCACCTCATATATGTTCTCATCTCTTTTCAAGATACTGTCTGGGAAGCACCCATGGTCAGAGATCCAACGTGACACCGCAGTCGTTTTGCAGCTTTCACAAGGCAACAAGCCAAAGAGGCCATCGTCCCGTCCAATTGAAGACCAACACTGGGAGCTCATTGAGCGTTGTTGGTCATCAGTCGGTCACAGGCCTTGTGCTGAAGATGTGATGTCTTCTCTTCAACAATTTCTAGACTCGTTCCCACGCCCTCTGCCCCTTGTTGACATTTTTCGTATCTTATCCCATTCCAGCATTGCATCTTCCCAATCCACTCTCGTGGCCCTTACATTGGATCTACCTTCATTAGAACAATATCTTTCCGCCCTTGATGCCGACGCAACCCTCAATTCACCATCCCCCACACTGCTCTTGAAGGAGTGGGCAAGATTAAAATTGACAGGCAGCTCGTGGAAAGATGCCTTGGTTGCGGCTGTCAATGTGAGTATCTAACTTTCCTCTGACCTCTCGTGGGCTTGACACTCCGTTTCTCCGGAGTTTACGGCGCCGAGATTCACGATTTATCGGGTTCTCTGCGACCATCTCGAAACGCTCAACCAGCTGACAGCTGCAACCGAGTGTTTTTACCAAATGAATGGCGAATTTGTAGGGCAGACAAATCTACATGCCGAGCAGGCAGAATGGGTTCTTGGTGAGCAGTCTCGCACACCGTCTCAGTACGGCCAGTTGTGTGACTATTCCTTTCCAGAATTCCAGCAACGTCTCTCCCCGATGCTTGAGTATCTCGGAGATGCCCCAATGAATACCCAGCAACTTGATAATGCCATCTCCAATTACCCATCTACGCTATCTCCCGAACCGGTCGTGCCATCTGATCTGCTCATCAAGCAAAGCAAGACTTCCGTAGCCTTGAGTTTATGGGAGGACGCCTTAAATGATGTGGACAGAGTTTGTTCCTTTATCTCATGCAAGTCCGTTCTTGACGGCGTTTTCAGTCGATCGCACTCGATCCATCCTCTCCATGGGGCTACGAGAAGAAGCACGCAGCTTTACACGGCGCAGGTCATTATGAAGATGCCATCAACATGTTTGAGACAATGCTTTTGAAGATATCGCAGTCGCCTGTCCCAGAAATTCGTGGTGAGTGCATCGACATCGTGCTACGTTTGTTTACAAATCATGTATTTTAGAGCGTCGCCACGAATATATATATCCCGAACAGACCAAGGCCACCATTCGAACGGCCGTTTGGAATGCCATCCGTGAATCCCCGCGAGTGCTCATTAACGCCGATTCTGGTCGTCTCCTCGACAAATCTGGGCAAGCGCGCTCATTTGAATCGCAACCAATCTTTCAGGAGCTGATCTCCTCTATGACCACACGCATTGATCACGCCCGCATCGAGCGCGAGGTTGCTGAGTACTACCGTTACGCCACGTTTTCGCACACGTGGGAAGACAACGAACCCCTGTTCGAGGAAGTCATTCGCATCGTGGTGTACCATCTTGAAGACTCTTTCGCTCACGACAAGCTGAAAATGTTCTGCCAGCTCGTGCGAGACTCTGGGTTCCATTGGGCCTGGAGTGATACTTGCTGTATCAACAGAGCAGATCACTTTGTGCTCCAAGAGGCCCTGGTCTCCATGTTCAAGTGGTACGAGGGCTCCTCCGTGACCATCGTGTTGCTCCGTGGCGTCCGCTCGCCGTCGAAGCGTGGCGATCTTATGAGGAGCATCTGGAATACTCGGGCTTGGACATTCCAGGAGTATCA
>JBBPRA010000511.1:0-20584 GCA_038092775.1 Boletus rubescentipes
CTGGAATTCGAGCTCGATCGGGAACACTGTGCACGTCCACCGAGTCCCATTTCGTCAAAGGGAGCTTGGTACTTAAAAGATACTCACTGTACGCGAGAGCGATGTGCTAATGTTGTATCCCGGACTATATAGCAAGACGAGGTTGGAGCGCAAAGTCACATTGAGGCTAGAATTTCCACGTTTTTCAAGGAAAGACTCACGCAAGCACCGCGCTCAATCTGTGCACTCGCTATGGTCCGAGCAGTGAATGATCAATGGGGAAATAATGCGGATTCAGATTCAAACCAAAAATCAGCAAAGTGTTAACAAGAGCAAGATAGATCTTGTGGCGCGGAGCACGGAACACCACGGTCACTGCGGTGAACATCGCATTGATCAGGAATAGATTGATAATGATCTTGCGTCAAGTTATTTCCGCTCTGGATACGATGATGCATCCTGGGCGTAGACGATAGCTCTTTCCAATTAATATAAGGATTCCCTCGCTCTGGGTATACCCTAAGTCCGCCTTGAAGGATTTTGGTCATGTTATTTTTATACTTCATCCTCTCTATCTTTGGAAATGAGTCAACGGGTGATTCGAGGGGAAACAGATATAGCATTTAATATTATCTGCCTGAGTCTCCATCCTCGGTTGTTGGGTATGGCAACTGTCCCCGAGGGCGGTACCAATGGCAGTTGTAGAACCTAGAGGGCATAAGCCCTATACCCTGTTATGTTCTGTCAAGTAATCATAACTTACCGATAAAGCAACACGAGTTGAAAAAGGAACGCATCATGTCACTTGTGTCTTCATTACCTCGTAGTGACCAAGACAGATGAATATGGGGACACAACGTCCCCATGCTGGAGTGAGGGCGAACACTGCAACGACGAATAATTAGACAGGGAGGAAAAATCGGGTAATGATAAAGGTCGCAGCTCTGTCGCCAACTGATAACTCTGAGCTGTACGTCCGGTGTGCTACCTATCATCTTTGAATGATGTCAAGTAACCTCGTCCGAGATTAACTGTCTTGATTGAAGTTGACTTGGGTAATGACTCACATGAAAGCCATGAAGACGCGGCCTACAGGCCGTTCAACCTCGATGTGTCGAAGCTTCCTCGCCTTTCAGCGGCATTTTATTGACATAAAATCCCGAAACATTTACCCGCCCGTCGTCTCCAAGCAGAGATGGGTCGCAGGCATTTTCCTATACCATAGAAGCTTATCTTGCTAGTACGGCAGAGAGAAACCATCGTACCATAACTTTTCGGCCGAGTTCTACCATGATCACTTCCTCATGGACTTTTAAGCGTGGAGTGTTCGGAGAGTCCGGCGAGTTCAAGTAGACTTTAGTTCGACTAAGTCCTCCGTCACGTGTGGCTGTGACAACTTGATGCTATCTCGGAGGCCAGCCCGATTTGCCAGGTTTTACACTCCATGTTCAACTTCGTCCGGACTCGAGCCATTGCTCCACTGCCACCTCGTTCAAGTACGAATGCAAGTAGTGTGCGAGGTCTCTTCCGACGCAGAGGTTTGAGCCCATTCTCGACGTCAATATGTTGGACCAATTAATTCATTGCAGGCGTTCCACACAGGTTTTTCACGGTCCTCGCGGTCGAAAGTTCCGCAGATGATACTTGTGCGGCGGTCGTGACGTCGTCGCGACAAATTCTCTCCAATGTAATCATCAAGCAACACGACCTGTACGTTTGCAAGTCTATGCGATTGCTTGCGAGTTCCTCATCCCCCCCGTTCCCGTAGGCATGAAGGTTTTGGTGGTATTCACCCCACGGTTGCAATTGAAGGGCATCAGCGTAACATGGTAAGCATGCAGTAACATGTAACGCGTCCAAGTTTGTTGAGAGAGGTTCATTGGCGTAGCCTATTGCCGTCAAAAGAGCACTTAGGGAGTCAGGAATGTCGATGCAGAACATTGATGGTGTTGCTTTCACGAGAGGACCTGGTGAGCCCGCACTTTTGAATCACGCGCTTTAACAGCTCAGACTAGGAACTAGGTATTGGTGGTTGTCTCAGTGTTGGATCAAACGCCGCCAAGACGCTTGCTGCTGCGCTTGGCAAACCGCTGGTTGGTGTGCACCATATGGTGAGGTCCATTTGATAGGTATGTTGAAGTTCAGCTTCTCACTGTCCCTGCATGTTCCATAGCAAGCGCACGCGCTTACGCCACTCCTCACGTCGCCTCCAGAAGAGCGTCCTCAGTTCCCTTTTCTTACACTGTTGATATCTGGAGGTCACACCCTACTCGTGCTCGCAACCTCTCATACGGCCTTCCGTATCCTCGCCAATACTGTCGACGAAAGTGTCGGTCGCACGTATGACAAGATAGCGCGCATGCTGAAGATGCCATGGGGCGCGCGAGGGCCGGCTGCTGCACTGGAAGAGTTTTGTCGCCAAGAGCAAGATGATCCAAGTATCCCAGAGATACGCCCATTTTCGGTTCCCATGCCCGGACAACTGGCATTCTCGTTTAGCGGTCTCCATTCTGCGGTAGAGCGACACATCTTCAAGTCCGAGGTGCCGCTCACTGAATCGCATCAACGCGCTCTCGGACGTGCGTTCCAGGATGGGGCGGCGCGACAGCTTTCCGACAAACTTGTACACTGCCATTCTGTGCTCCGGGAGGAGGGGATCGATGTACGACATGTCGTTGTTAGCGGTGGTGTAGCCAGCAACTTGTACTTGAGGGCTAGGTTTACATGCTTCTTCTTTTTACGGAACATATATTGACTGCGAACTCTAGACTTAGGGACACCCTGGAAGATTACAGCCCTGGGTGCAGAATAACGCTCGTTTATCCTCCAATCGAACTTTGCACAGGTTTGCTATCCTATGGGTTCGTTCGTCGTATAGGCTAACATTCGCTTCAGACAATGCTGCCATGATTGGCTGGGCTTCTATGCATAGATTCCTTGCTGGAGACTATGACGACTATTCAGTGGAACTTCGTTCTAAATGGAGTATCGAGACACTTCCAGACGGTTCCACTCACCTCTTAGACCAACTTTAGTTGCCACCTAATAAAGATCTTGCACTACTCTCGCCGGACTATAGAACGGTCGCGGCCGTGATGCGGATTTATCGATCACATTAACACGCGTCAATGCCTTGGTGTGCACGGTATCCGTCGCGTGATTTATCGTGGGCGGGCGAATGCGGGCAATAGTATTTGAGAGTGTTCCAAATCCGCGTTCGTGCACATCAAAATGGTACGATGCGATTTATAAGTTTCCTTTTCCTACTGCTGCTCGGTCTCTCCTTCTCCATTTAATTGTGCGACTGTACGTCTGTCGTGGACGCTTTGACGACCACCGGTAGAACCCCTGCCAACGAGGAGTTGTCTCCTAGACTGTTTGACAATCATTGATACTCACCTCCTGTAGGAAGTAACCAAGGGCGGTGGTGGCACACCCGCAAGAACCCCCCAACGAAACCTCCGTGTGTCATTATCGATATGACTGACAGGACCATGAGCTTGAAGCGCCAAGGGGAACCGTTGTAAAGAAACCAGCCTACATTTTTCGCGATCGGTTTGAAATATAGCATCCAACACGCTCATCACCCGACGATTCACGTCCGCATGTGTTTCGCGGTAGTCCGGTTTCCAAAGGAGGTCGGCTTCGGTGAACCCATCCTCGAATGTATATTCCGGAAACGCTTCATGTATCTCTGACCGCGTGCGCCGCTTGTCGCAGGTATGGACACCGTGCTGTTCACGCACGTTCTACATCATCGAGTAAGCACGAACTTGTTAAGATGGAACGAACATGATCACCTCTACGATGGTCGTCCGGAGACCAGAGCTGATGGCATCCTCGAACGTCATCTGATTGGTCCGTATAGCGCGTGTCAAGGGACTGGTATAAAGCTTTCTCGGAAAAGGAATGCCGAAGCCTCGTTCCATCTCCCAAGCGGAACGGGCATCCCTAGCCTGCTGTTCGCCTAGTGGTGTGAGCTGTGGATCGGCTATGAGATGACGGGTGAGTGAGACGAGCGTGTTACACGACATTCGACACCAAACCGAGCACGTACGTCCCCATACAATCTCCCCATCGCCGTTGAGCTTTGACCAGTATCTGGTTCAACGACCGTCGAATAGGACATCACACATCGCTTGCGAACGAGACTCACCCGTCCCACGCCTTTAAAACGACCCGTCAGCCGGAGTAAAGTAGACATATACTCTTATCACCGCACCTTTTTCCCGTATTTCGCCTCGGCCACGTTATCTTGCCAAAAATAAATGAAAGATGAATGATGAAACATCGACGGGGCATATAAGCCGCAAACATGATATGACTCACGAAATCCCTCTCCATGTCTACCAAGAAAGAAAACCTTATATTGGACGCCTTGCGGTGCGGCCGCGTTCAGCCTCTGGATAGCCGTAGCGAACGTCGTCCACCGGTCGGGACGCTCGTCTACCAGACCGAACCGGGGAAGTATCTAAGACATGTGCGAATTTTCAGCCTCTCCAAGTTCACGGAACCTGCATGAATCACACACGCAGGATCCGCTATGATAAACTCACGGCCTGAGTGGTAGGGGTCACGGTGATCAGCTAAGAATATCCAAGTAGTAGTTCAGCATGCTATTGATATGGCATGTGCGCACCCGATCTTGAGTGGTCAATTTATCTGGATCGTCTTGAATAAAGAATCCTGGAACCGCCTATCGGGTGATAATGTTTGAAGTACAACCTCTGTCTGAATCATACATGTCACTGACCTCGTATTTTCTTGTGGTCATGATGGTCACAGTCTCGTGACCAGTGGTACCGGTGAACTTTTTCGTGGGATGATGAACGCACGAGGTGACTTAAAATCAGACAGACGGAGCCTTTGTAAGGGCTGGGGACGACGACTTGAAATTATAATCCCCTGATACAGACCGACTTTCAAGTTATACTGCAACACTATTGCAAATCCGATTGACTCAGATGTGTAATCCTCGACCTCGTCCATGCCGAATGAGGCCGAGCTTGGTTTGCTCGTACTTATACTAATGGACGGTCGCCGTACTCCAGCACTTCCCCTCAAGCCTAGCGGAGGCCGAGTCCTTTGGTGTGGAGCATGTGCAGCTAACTCGGATGAGGTAGGGCTTTGGTGTGGATGTCGGCAGTCATCTCGCCTGATGGGCAATAGACGAGTGTTAATCAACCGAGTCGTATCGATCCCCTCATGTGAGGGGTTTTACATAAGGCCGAAGCACCCTTGGCACCACTTGGCGCCCAGCCACCCGCACCATTACATAACTTTCTCGTCTGGCACACATCTTTGTCGTATTTTCCGTCGTAAAGTTCACGCTTCAAGTTTGTCTTTCACTCTGTCAGATCATTTCTTGTCCTTGTGTTCATCATGGTCGACGGTCTCCAGGAATTAATGCCTCAGTTTCTCCGTGTTCACGATTCGTCTCAACCCCACCTTCATACACTGTTGAGGTATCCATGAGGAGGATGTAGACATATCAAAAAAAAGAACATTAGCACACTTACAGAGTGTCAGCTCCTCAAGCGTGCGACCCGATGTCTCGGGAAACATGAAGTAGATGAATATGACCTGGAAGGCGTTCCACACACAGTAGCTAACATTTTCAACACGCGACCACTTGCTTACTGAAAGGCAGCTTACGTGATGTACCATCTCCAACCTATCGGGGTGTCAGGATTGCATGTTAGCTGGACAGAGTAAATGGACATCCCTGCAATGTCAATCCCAATAGGATTCACGAATTGGTTGAAGAATCCCCCGCCGTAGGTCCACCATTGGTTGATTGCGATGCCCTTGGCCCGGACATGGAAAGGGAAAAGTTCGATCAAGTAAGCTGTTTACATCACAGAGCGTTCCGTCAGGGAGCAGTATAAAGTGACATAGAGGGCGTAATGCGCACTGTAACGCAAGGCGCCGAATGCTAGATTGTAAGCCGGACTGTACAGAAATATAAGACTAGAGCGTCTGGTGAGAATGAAAATCAGTATTTCCAGTGGTTTGAATACTCACACGAGCACCACTTGAGCAGAGAACTTGTTGTGAGTGAAAGAGTACTCTGCACTAGCTATAGTCCATGCTGTAAACACAAGGAAAAGGGAGATAGCGCACGTCTACGGAAGGTCAGACGAGCGACTTCAGAAGTAATCTATGACCGTAGTACTTACTAGGAATACCATCCGTCGAGGGTATCGGGGTACTACCAACGCGATGAATGTACCGTTGACGAGGCTCCAAGAAAACTTGGCAAGGCTGATGATGTTCTTCGTCCGGTTATCGTGGATGCCAATACTGTCTAAGATCGGTGAAAGGAAGTGACTGTCGGCGTCATAAGCGCTTTGGACAGCTCAACAAACAGTAATCGGAAGTAGGGCTTACGAAATCAATCCAATCCCACTCCACTGGGTAAACAGAGCGAGGAAGGATGCGATGACCACCCGCTTTCGCATTCCTGGCGTTGAAAATACTCCTTTACGGCTCATTTGAGCCATCTTCAGCTCAGCCTCCAGCGCCTCCACTATCTGGGTATACTCCGCCTTGACGAATTCCGAGTTTTCATCTCCCTCCGCATGATACTTGACAAGAATAGCATGTGCTTCATTTCTTCTTCCCCTTGATATGAGCCAACGAGGAGATTCGGGTAAGAACCAAATGAAAGAAACTTGAAGCAGACTAGGGAATGTTTGAAGGAACGATGGGATTCTCCATCCCCAGTTACTGGTCATGGAAAACGTTCCAAGGGTCACCCCAGCAGCGACCACAGCGCCTATGAGAGTATCAGATTAAGTTCCCCGTTGCTGTTTCCATTCACCAATGTCATAAAAGTCGTCAAAAAGGCAGGTGATGGCCGCTCGTTCGTTGGGATGCGAGAGTTCTTTGGATAGCTTAATAACTCTCGCACACTGGCAAGTTAAATTCACGTTGCCTTACCTCCAATCAAAGAAGATGCAGCCACGGTGCAGAAGACATTGGCAAATCCGAGGATAAAACGAGCAATGATGAACATTGAGACTATTGGTTGAGGATGAAATGTCGTCAAGTTTCCAGACACGTCTATCACTTACAATTCAATGCAGATCCTTGAAGAATGGCTCCAGCTATCGAGATTACACCTCCGAGCAATATTGGGTATCGCCTTCCCATCTTATCGACGAGGAGGGGGACAAACGGAATGGAAGCAACAGAACCTAAAGCGTACATAGAAGCCATGAGACCCAATGAGGCAGAACGAGGATGGTTATAATCTGCCCCAGAGTTAACGGTTTCCGGCTCAACAACGAGGTGACTACCTTACATTCAAGCCATGAAGACACAGCCTGCAAGCCATTGACCATGGACGCGTCAAAACTTTCTACATGTCAGCCACCAAGGAAGGTGCACGATAACGCAAACGCTTGCCCACTCATCATCTCAACTCCGAGACAAGTAGGCACCATCAAGAAATATAAAAGTCGAAGGTTGGGTTTGTTGTACCAGGAGACTTTGTCTTGCTCTGCAAGCCGAGAGACGATCGCATCGTTGCTTTCTAGTTGAGCATAATTTCCTTGCCCACGCCTCCGCGAGCCCATTGCTGATAGCGATGCGGTGAGGGAGTGGCAGGTATCGTCGTCCTAGCTCAGAAACGCACACTGGCAAGCAGTGCCTCGTAGATGCAATGATATCGCAAACCTGTTGGAAACGTGTGAACTGGCTCTCAATTGAGTAAATTCTTACGAAGGGCTAGGCTAGTGATGCTGTGGCGTAACGGTCTGTAGTGGAAGGCCAGAGACGGCTCGAAAAGTCGTTCTTCTCAGCCAATGATAAACATTGAACCCGGATCTCGTGATTATTTCCTAGTTTACCTGCCTCTGGGGTAGTCTCCAATAGGCAGCCCCTTAAGTAGAAAATCAGTCGTTCCCACTCTTCTATCTGAGGGGCCATGCAATCACCATGAGAGGGTGTTCCGAATAGTTGTTGTGGAATACAATCCAGGTGATGTGGTACATTAGTCAGCAACCCAATTTCAACAAGGGTACATCGCCTGTGGTAGGAGCGGAGTCGGAGTAGATAGAGCACGTCGTATCATAGTCGTCAGCCAGCATCAGAGTCAGTCGTCGTCCCTCGGCCCTCTCCAACGTTCCTGTTTGCGATCCGCACTGCTGCATCTCTCTGGTCATATGGTTTGGCCGTCGTGTTGCCAGAGGGAGCGCGGCTGAATCTTTGCATAATTTGATGACTCAGAGTTGAACGTTGAGCTCGAGGATGGAGTGTGCTCATAGGATGTGACACAGATGCCCATATACCTCTGCATCTCCCTCGTGTGTTTTGAGCTGAACAGCACAAATGTTCTGAGACAAACTTGAATGTTGAACTCGCCACTGGTGTGACAAATGATTGAATCCGTGCACTACATGGGCCGCATGATAAGTATTTCATTCAAACCTAGTTGGAATGAGTTTGAGGATCAAATTAGCATGCGATAAGTTGCCATCCCGTGTCATCCCTGAACGTGTATTTTCCATCAGGTGTCCTCTATACCCTCATGGGTTTCTGTCCGCCTGTGTCCTAGCAATGCTTCAAGCTCAGAGTTCCCGAGTAACTCCTGCCTGTGATTATCTTCATACACTATGGCAGGATCAGCGCAAAAGAAAGTCCGAATATCATCGGCACTTACAGAACGTCAGCTCTTCGAGTGTGCGCCCCGATGTTTCCGGAAACATAAAGTAGACGAACACGACCTGGAAGGCATTCCACACACAGTAGCTAACATCTTTCGGCACCCGTCCGCGTAATGTCAGAAAGGAGAGCTTACACAATGTACCATCTCCAACCTACCGTGCCCCACCCGCTTTATCAGAGACACAAATCACTTGGACGGTGTAGAAGGACGTACCTGCGAGGTCGATCCCAATGGGGTTTACTAATTTACTAAAGAATCCTCCACCGCGGCACGACCACTGGTAAACGGCGATTCCCTTGGCTCGGACATGGAATGGGAAAAGTTCGACCAAGTAAGCTGTTTATATATTCCGTTGCGTCAGCATAGTATAAAATACAACAGGCAGTGCTTACTGTAAGGCAAAGCGGTGAACGCTAGGTTGTAAGCCGGACTGTACAAAAAGATAAGGCTATGGAACAAGTGGTGAGAATGAAAAACACTATTTCAGCGGCACAAATATTCACATCAGTACCAACTGAGCAGAGACCTTGTTGTGAGTGAAAGAATAATCTGCAATGGCTATAGTCCATGCAGTAAACACAACAAAGAGAGATACGGTGCACACCTACGGAAAGGTTAGAAAAATGGCATCAAAAGTGGTCGATGACCAAATTACTTACTAAAAACACCTTCCGTCGCGGGTATCGAGGTGCTATAAATGCAATGTATGCACCGTTAATGAGACTCCAAGAAAATCTGGCGAGGTTGATGGTGTTCTTCGTCTGGTTATCGTGAATGCCAATGCTGTCTAAGATCGGGGAAAGGAACTCTCTGTCCGTGCAATAAGTACTTCAGACAGTCCAACAAATGTCAATTTAATGTAGGTCTCACGAAATCAATCCAACTCCACTCCACTGGATACAGAGACCGAGGAAGGATGCGATGATCACCCGTCTTCGCATTCTGGGCGTCGATAATATCCCCTGCCGGTCCATCTGAGTAATCTTCACTTCTTCGTCCAGCGTTTCTACTATCTGAGTATACTCCGCCTTGACGAATTCCGAATTTTCATCTCCCTCTGCATGATACTTAACGAGAATGGCGTATGCTTCGTCCCCTCTTCCACTTGATATCAACCAACGAGGAGATTCTGGAAGGTATAAGATGAAGGAGACTTGAAGGAGAGAAGGGACTAGTTGAAGGAACGATGGGATTCTCCACCCCCAATTACTGGTCATGGCAAATGTCCCAAGGGTCACCGCAGCAGCAGCCACAGCACCTATGAGCCATCAGTTTGAGCTTCCCAGAGACCGTCAACATTTATGATTTACCGAGGTCGTAAGTAGCGTTAAACAAGCAGCCAATCACCGCTCGCTCCTTGGGATGTGAGAGTTCTTCAAATATTTTAATGAATCATAAAATTAAATTCCCTTTGCCTTACCTCCAATCAGAGAAGATGCCGCTACGATGCAGAAGACACTGCCGAATCCGAGGATAAAACGAGCCACAATAAACATCACGACTATAGGTTCAAGATGTAGTGTCGTCGAATTTTCAGAGATGCCCATCACTTACAATTCAATGCAGATCCTTGGAGAATGGCTCCAACCATCGAAATCACACCTCCCAGCAATATTGGATATCGCCTTCCGATTTTATCAACAACAAAAGGCACGAATGGAATGGCAGCAACAGAACCGAGCGAATACATGGCAACCATGAGACCCAAAGAAGCAGAACGAGGATGGCCATAGTCTGTCGTTAAAGTCAACGGCTTTCGACGTATCGACGAAGTGAATATCATACATTCAAGCCACGAAGACACGGCTTGCAGGCCATTCACCATGGACGCGTCGAAGCTTTCCTCGTGTGAGCTGCCAAGGAACGTCACCACAATATAACCACTTGCCCAGTCGTCATCTCCACTGCGAGACAGGTGGGCACCATTAAGAAATATAAGAGTCGGAGGTTTGGTTTGCTGTACCAGGGTACTTTGTCCTTCTCTGCAAGCTGAGAGACAATCGCGTCATTGCTTTCTGGTTGAGCATAATTACGCAGTTCACCCGACCGCAAGACCATTTTGATAGTGATGTAGTGAGGATCTTGAGTAAGATTCCTTTACCCTATGAAACGCGCGAAGATTTGCGAATACAAGCGCGACTCGAGTCGCAGGGAGGGTGTGATGGAGAGTCGCTCTAGCTCAGACAGGCAAAAGCGCAGTGCGTTGCATATGTGGCGATCAGGAATCTATTGGACATGTGTTAACCTGCTCTCCGTAGCATAAACCCTTTACGAACGGTGATGGGCTTATCTGTGGCGGTGTGACCATTTGCAGTGAGAGACCAGAGACCACTCGAAAAGCTCGAGTTCTGGAGCCAGTCATGACAATGGCCAGACCCCGTGACTATTTCCCAGTTAACTCTTCAAGTTCCCGGTCTGTCGGAACTAAATCCGGTGCATGTAGTCACTGTGAGAGGGCATTCCAGTTGTGTCACCTCGTAGAATACGACGATTGGAAACTGATTGAAACTTACTGTAACATGCACAAAGCTCCGGCGTGATCAGCTGAGTCAACAACTTTCACGTCTTACAGTACTTGCTACATAAGTAATAGCCAGTTACTATTAGTGAGGAACAAGGGATCAATCAATCATGCAAGCCAGGAAATCCTTGATGGTGAATTTCCTTGTCCACCGTGTCCGCAGTGCGAGTCGGTCCCTTTGATCACCCGGTACTGGATCAGCGGAAAATATCGAACCTCGGGACCATGACTCTGTTTCGTTCTGACGAATCACATTTCTCCCTCCCCGTTCACATTCACACCAACGTAGCAATGGCCCCCATCATCGACACGCACGCTGACTTCATATATAACTTGTGGTACTCATGGCTGCTAATGAAGTTCAGCAAGTGATCGTCGGTTCAATCATGCCAAAAAGTGGTTTATAGGAGTGGTCAGTGATGGGTTAAGATAAAACGACGAAAACGTGACCTCTGTAAGTAGCAAGCGACCATCTCAATTAAGTCTTGAACGGTTTGACAGACATACCATTTTGGATCTAGGTCGGCTGCCGTATTCACATCCGAGACCACCACAGACAAACTGCGGTGTCATCTCTATTCGCCCGAATGAATAGTTCTTCTAGGACCATCCTCCATGGTGCCATATGTCTCAGATTCTCCATGTTCATGCAGTATCTCGATCCCACCGCGCGTGAATGCTTCTTTTTCTCCCTCGTACACTGTTGACGTGGAAGTATCTGTAAGGAGACTGCAAACATGTCACTCAGAGTATTAATACACTTACCGAAAGTCAGCGCAGAGAATGCTAGATTGTACGCCGGACTATACAAAAAGATAAGTCTATAGAGTGTGTGTTGTTAGCATGCGCGTGAGTCGGACCTAACGAGCGAGCTGGTGGGCTACAGGTACAGTAAGTAAGTGTTGTATCGTAGGAATGAATTTAGTGCTTACCTCCAGTCGAATGTAATGGACTGGAGGAAAAAGTAGTCTCGAGTCCAGCCATTTTGATCTATGCCCCTGAGGGCATCGGATTCTTCCGAGGACGCGGCCGCTTCAGCGGTGTCAAGACAAGTGTCCAAAAACGGATGATCACGAGACTACTCCAACATATGACCCGGTGAGGCAGAACGAGGATGGTTATAATCTGTCGTTCGATTCAACGCTCTTGACTCGTCGATGAGGTGATTGCCTTACATTCCAGCCATGAGGACACAGCCTGCAGGCCATTTATCATGGACGCGTCGAAGCTTTCTTCGTGTCAGCATTTTACCAAAGAAGGACACCAGCCTGAGTTGTCATCTGCACTACGAGACAGCTCGGTGCCATCAAGAGATGCAGGAGTCGAAGGTTGGGTTTCCTGTACCAGGGAATATTGTCTTGCATTTTGCTTTGGCCGACACCGCAAGTGCTGGTACCCGCATCTTTGTCAATGTCGAGAAACCAACCTGTCGTTGGCCCCAATCTCTTCGTGTCCACGAGGGGTGCGCGTACGTTTCCCCTCAACGTGGCCCCGCCCTCATCGTTGTCTTTACCAATGTACGCTCGCGAGTGTGTATAGGAAGATGCATCATGCCTGCGTACATACTCCGACCGTAATCAAAAATGGCCTGCAGAAACATATTCGAATAAGAATCCTCCCGAACGGGGCAGACGGTCACACCGGGCTATTCTCCTCACGATTCTTCCACGACATGCGTAGCTCTCTCTCAGGAATATTATATATCCTGTCCGGCATGCATCTTTGCCCTATTTTCCGTCGTCAAGTATCACACCGAGTTTATTTCACTCTGTCAGATCATTTTTCCCCCTTGTATTTATGAGAATTCAAGTTGATGGCTTCCGGATATATAATCAATTACATGGACGACAGCTTATTTGACACGAGGGCGAGGGTACTTTGGTCGAACATGACTCCATGGTACAGCCTGACTGAGACATAAGCATAGGACGCATAGACGATTCTCCCTACCATCCTGGAACGGTTTCTAATTGCGCCACTGTCCGTCAATAACAGACCCTTTCACGACCACCGGTAAAATACCTACCCACGCGCAAACGATTTAGTCTACTCCAAGCGATGCACAAATGCTGGCACGAACCTCCTGTGGGTAGAATCCAAGGCCGATGATGGCACGTTCGCAAGAAACCACCAACGAAGCCACCATGCGCTGTGAGCGATATAACTGACAAAAGCGCGAGTGAGCTTCAGCGCCGAGCGAGTCCCACCTAAGAGAGATAAGACAACACCCACATTGTTCTCTGTCATTCTGGAATATCATATCCAACACATGTTTTGCCCGACGATCGATATCATCATGCGTTTCCCGATAATGCGGCGTCCACAGCCGGTCGCTCTCGGTAAATCCCTCCTCGAAGTGGTATTCTGGGAACGCGGCCTGTATATCCGAACGAGACCGCCGCCTATCGCATGTGTGCACGCCATTGTGTTCCCGCATGTTCTGTGTGCAACGTATCGTGAGCATCGCACATACATCCACTTAAAGTCCGGCGCGCGCGCAAGATTCACCTCGACAATGAGTCTCTTTGGGCCCGAGGGCAAAGGGGTATCGTGAAACTTGAATGTCACTTGGTGCGTTCGTATGGCCCGCGTCAGAGGGCTGATATACAATTTCTCTGGAAGAGGCACCCCAAAGCGGCGTTCCTTGTCCCAGGCCGCACGCGCCTCCTGGGCCTGCTGTTCACCCAACGGCGTGAGTTGGGGATCGGCTATCGCAATGAGTTGCCAGTCAGAGCGTCGGGTTGCGCGGGGACGGTTGTGTAAAAGACGTACGCCCCCAAATGATCTCGTGATCCCCGTTCAGTTTTGCCCAGTGTCTACAGTCATCATATAATCAACGGGGAGAGTATACACCCAGAAACCGCGACTCACTCGCACCACGCCTAGAGACCACGGTGTCACATGCCATGTCAACCTCGAGACCAAAACCGCTCGGCGACCCACCTTGCTGCCATACTTTGACTCGCCCACGTTATCTCGAGACGCGATCAACCCACGAAGCAACGCACAAGAGAGGCAAAAGGAACGCACGATAACCCTGTCCATGTCGACCCAGAAAAAAGACCTTGAATTGCACCCCCGGTTCGGCGTTTGCGTTGAGCTTGTTGATCTCGGCGACAAAGGTCGTCCATCGATCGGCTCGTTCGTCGATCAGACCGAACCTGGGGAGGATCTGCGAGACACGGGTCAGTCAGGGTGCCCATCACACATTTGTCGCGTATCGGACGCGCAGTGGGATGTGAATGAATACAGTGACTCACAGCCTAGCAAGGGTTCAACGTCCAAACCACCGTCAAGAGAGTTTTGGTGCGACTGTATCAATGCGTACCTCTTGGGTGTACGGTTGGTTTGGATTGTCTTGAACAAAGAATCCGGGTACTGTCTATCACGAACGTGTGGATATCAATAGGCCTAAACATAATATGATCCGACGTGCCACCAACCGTGTATGTTGTTGCAGTCATGGCTAGCCAAGTTCAGCAGTTGATCCAACGTGGGTTCAATTCCAAGTGAGGATCAAGACGATCTGTGGGTGAAATCTACTTCGCTACGGTAAGCCAAGATGAAACAGATGACAAATTGAGCCAGATCCGGGTTTTGGTCGATTGGGCCGCCGAACCGATCGCAGAACTATACCAAGTCCACAGTCCCAACTCACGATTATAACACGTCCATGTAAAAGCATACATGTATACGATCATCTAAGCTGTTTCCTCTTGTTAAACCGTTCCCGCCCCCCACTCCCCTCAAGTTGTGTTATTTCCGCTCCCTCACGTCCCCTTTTATCCCCAACTCACAACTCAAACTTGATCCGATGATACAACTCCGACTCACCCCTCATTTTTTCCACACTCTCAAACGCCTTTTCCTCGCCTTGGTGGTTAAACACACGTATAGGCGCATACTCGAACGGTTCTGGCGCCTTGGGAACGCAATGCACCGGCCGCACCCCATAGTCTTCCACAGAGAACGGTTCACCGGGGTGCAAGGGCGTCTGCAACAGGATGGCGTTGGAGGAGTCGACCGAGACGTCGTGGTCAAAGTAGTTGAGCGGGGAGAGGAAGAAGCTGTAATTCGGTAAGAAAAAAGAAGGGTCGCGTGTTGGCGGTCATATAACATATTTCAAACCGACGCGATGCTTACCTTGATGTGGCCATGTTCGTCCGGGTGTTGGGCGCATCCTCGGATTGGGGCTTTGAAATCATCCAGGTCAGGTGCATCAAGGAAAACAGGTTGACGATGAGCTCTTACGAGATGGTGCATCCCAACGTTGACCCAGGCCACCAAATCTTCCTGCGTGATATTCTCCCCGTCGAAAAACTTGTGAAAGTCGACTGGCGGCGCAGCGGGCAAGTTCAAGTTCCACACGCTGCTCGACGAGGGCTCTGTGTCCTTGCGACGAGAAACAGCGAGATTGTAGCGTGCCCAGTGGGCGTTATGGAGAAGACGCTTGGAGCCTACGACAGTCTAGGTCGAAACAGTCAGTTTCTATCCTGTCTAAAGAAAACTCCGGGGCCTACACCATGAATTGGCGAATATCCAGGATGGATGGCATAGCCCCGGACTGTTCCCCATTTATTTTTCTCTTCTTGATTGACGATAGAGTATCCCCCTTGCAAGTTATCAGGGAGCTTAAGAAGTGCATCGTCTTCGTTAGTGATATACTCGCGGTGGATGGTCTGCTGGATGACTTCATTGCCCCAATCCTCGTCGAACCAGGGATGAGTCACGACTTCTTGCTTTGTCGTCGTTTTCAGCAGAGAGTTGGCAGTGCCCGCAACGTCGAGGTCGACCTACGAGAGATGAGTTATTCTGCTTGGCATGCGCTGTATTCATCTCCGACCTTGTAGTTGATAACATGGTCATGTAGACTTCCCACTGGAAAATGGAGATGAGCTAAAAGTTGCAAACGATGAGTTGGATCGCGTACTGGTCGTTTCCCAGATGCGAGCACCATAGTTCCTTTGATCAGGGTCCCAGTAGCCAGCTTGGAGGTAACCCGACGCCGACACGCGGACTTCAATCGTGCCATCCAGGTGGAAAATATAGTCAAACTAGGGCCCATCAGTAAAAAGACACGGTTTATAATCAACACCGATAATACCACTAGCAAGAACTCAATCAGCGGTGATAAACGCGATAAAAACCATCCACTCACGATAATCATAACTGTGCGAGCAACATGAATCGTAAACATCTCGCTGACAGGGACAAATGAAGATCAACGCACTTTCCCAGGGTCGCGATGCTTCTGATCACGAGCTGATACCCCTTCACAGCGCCGAATTCGTCCTTGTCATACCCCAAGTGCCTCGTAAGTGGCCGTTCACTGTCGTGCTCGAATATGCAGATGGCACGATCTCTGGACAACGTGCCTATGAGACCAAACGTGGTGGCGGGCAAGTAAACTGCCTCATGAGGGCAATCATATCCAGGAAGCATATCTCGAACGCAGTGTCCCATTCCAAAGTAGCGGTCAAGCCAAGCAGTCGATGATTGGAATGGGTCGCTACCAGCTGTGCAGCATTCATCCAGTCAGGTACGATACACGCCAGACACAAAAACGACGGACCATATTGTGCCAGCGCATCTTGTGGTTTAAGCTAGAAAGGTGTTCGATGCTACGAGAAAGCTGCGACCAATGGAGAAGGAACCTACCTCGTAAATAATTCTCTCATTTCGGAACCGGATGTCCCATAGACTGAGACCCATCTCCCCATCGAAACCAAGGTACAGTCCCCAACCCATCCAGCTGACGTACTGTTGTTCGCGATCGACTCTAAACCTCAAACCCGCAAAGGAAACGGAGCGTGGACCGGGAAGGTGATCCAAGTCGCGTTGCGGTCCAACGCGCTTTCTGGTGCTCCAAGAAAGGTCCGTGTCTTCTGCATCAGGGAATGGTGCACGCTTGAGCGAACCGTTGTGGAGTGCTTCCATCAACGACTCGGTGGTATCAAATATTTGGTGGTTATACACGATCTAGACCGACAAGTGAGTTCGCGCCACCAAATGACGAGTGAAGACCAACCTTGAGCTGCTTCCATTGAGATGCGTCCGTACCACTGACGTCGACATATTGATAGAAACTCAGAGGGTGCAAAAAGGGCCCCGGGATGTTACGACGCCAACTGAGCCACAGGCGACGGAACGATCCGTCAAAGCTGAATGGACCTCCTCCCCCAGCAACGAGGGTGTCATTCGGAAGTCCAGCGGCCTGACCACCAAATAATTCCTGCTACCAGTGAGCCACGAAAAACATGGTAAATCAAATCTGACTCACCTCGAATACTTTGGCCACAGGGGCGGCTATGCTGGAATATATCTCGGGGGACTCCCAGTCGCGAGTGTCGAATGAACGGGCGTTGTAGGGGATGGGGTCCACATGATAAATGTCCGTCAAGGGGGCTAGGTTTGTATGTGGTCCAATAGGAAGCGGCCCGACCAGATAATTTCTCACGAAAGGCTCTGGGGCAGCACCATGGTGAATGGTTACACGAGTAAAGCGAGGCGGAGGGCCAACCGATGAAGGAGAAGACAAGTAATCAAGTACCGCGGCTTTGGGGGGGTAGTATACTTCGATGGTAAAAATGTGGTTGTCGGACACAACAGCGACGTCGCCTCTGGTTAGATTGAGGCCTTGTTCTGGGGCAAAAAGCCAGTCCTGTGTCTTCACAATCTCTGAGACGGTGAGCGAGGACCATGGGTTCACAGGACCAGGTGGCGACGCGGCTGGTACAGTGTTTGCGACGCATTGCCCGACTGAAACTTCATCGTCGTGTACGCCCAAAGAAGCTAAGCGGGGACGATCAAATAAGTAGGACCCGGACCCGGATAACAAGAACGCGGTCAAAGTAAGGAGGGCGATAGCAGAGACAAGGCGATACCTTGACCTGGGTGATTGTGCTTTATCGACGGAGTCGGGCTTCAACAATTCATATGCTCCACTGGGCATGATGGGGGATCGCTTGACGAGTGGACATGGATTCTCAGAGAGGTTGATTTTAAATACTCTCCCAGAAATCCTTTACACACGCAGCCAGGGCTATGTACTTGTGTATTCGAAGTGTTTGAGATCTGACCGGACATCGATAAAAGATGGTGCGGTGGTGCGGTGGGACGGCAGTTGGAGACGCCGCGGTAGGATCTAGATGAGACAAACCAGTTCATCCGCACTTTCACAGATACACCTGAACGCTGAAACGCTGACGTGAAGGTGAGCTACCGTAGTATGCTTTAGGACTGAAAATGGCACATTGTCAGGACTCGTGACTATTGTGGGTGGCCACCGCGCAACTACTCACCTCAAACACATATTCCGACCATTCCGGACTGAGCAGGACGAATACCGTTTCAATGAAGTGAGCGTTCACGCTCGGAGGAACTATATGGCCGCTGTAATTCGCTCCGCCAAGAACGATCCACGCGGTGTAACTACAAGTCCGTCCGAATCGTGAAGTTAAATAAGCAAAATAGAGGTCAAAATCGAGACTAACCCCTGAGTTCCGTCCACCTAGATATACCGTGTACGGCCGCGTTCGTTGGCAAAAGTTTCAAGTCAAAGAGGAAAATCCATGCATAGCTATGATTATCGCCGCGGATTGAATTCAAACTCCGGATATTCTGCGTGCGATTACGTCAGCGTCACCTTCACGCAAGTTGAACGGACGACATGAGCGACACCGAGCCCAACTCGCCTGGAGGTCAACCCCACCTCAGCAGAGAAAAGGTCCGTGCGCATCTCTATCCTCCACCTCATCTCTAACCGTCCTCACAGACAGCGCCGTTTCTCATCCGGTCGTTTGTCAAAGTGGGCACCTTCCACCGACTCTCGTTGTTTGAAGAAGGCACGCTCCCAACGACCGATGAACACCAACTCTTTACCTGGTACATCGCGTCCCTGTGTGCACGTGCACTGCTGACGCATGATTCTGTAGGAAAGATGCCACACTGCGCGAAGTGCTGACCACCCTTCGCAACACCGCGCCGCACATCCCCGAGTTCAGACACTCCCTCGCGCGGTACTCTTTCCGTGCGATATACGCGGATGGCGCCAACAAGGGTCGCTTTGCCCAAAAAGAACTTGGCATCGTCTACTCACGCGACATCCTCGGCGAACCAGGCTCGCTCGACTCCCCAGCTGCCCGGCTGCTCGAGGACACGGATGGTGAACATCGTGAACCGACTGACCGTGAAAAAGAAGAACGGACGCTCGAAGAACTGCGTTTCGTGCCTGGGGATTATCTTTGTGTTTCTATTCTTCTTCCAAAAGGCGCTGCTCCCAATGTACCGCAAGGGGACGTGGCTGCCAAACCAGTTCAGCAGAATGGTTGGCGTTCTGGTCCGCCTGGTCGGGTGAGCGATGGTGGATGGGGCGGCGGTGCACACGCCCCTCCTCCGGCTCGTGGAGGAGGAGGGCATTGGCGGGGTGATTCGAACCCACCGCCTCCGGGCTCAGGAGGTCGTGGTCGTGGGGGAAGAAGTGACTTTGCAGGAAGGGACCGTGATTTCGAGCGAGCGCGTGAGCCTGAGAGGCGGGCCCCTCGAAGGGATTCGCCACCGCATCGGGGTGGGCGTGGTGGTCGAGGAGGAAGACGGTCTCCATCGTATTCACGATCTCGAAGCCCACCAAGGCGTAGAGCTTCACGTTATGATTGATGTTGCTGTATTTCTTGAGGTATATACGCTACCATAGTACGCGTTGCAAATGAACCGAAGTATAGACGCGACGGATCATGGCCAGACTGGTCGACACCCCTCTTGCAAGTATTTCCACCGACCTCGAGGCATCTTATCTGCGTGGCATCCATCCGAACCCCACACTGCTCACCGATGGGTTCCAGTTCATCCAGACCCACAATGTACCCCTTCCCAATGCCAAGGAACGACTCGCCGCTCCCCTCGAAGTCGGGTTTGAAGTGGTCGCTCTCGAGCAGGAAAAAGAGTAAAAAAGGCAAAGACAATGAGAAACTGGACGACTTCATCATTCCAAAGTACCCCACCCCCACCGCCACATACCCCTTCCCTTACTGTGCGCTGTCACTCCGTCTGAGCGTGCCCGTGCTGACCAAAGATGCAGACCCACAGATGCAGCCCGCCTTTCCTGGGTATTATGCACCCGTGCAGATGGCGTTCGTACAACCCTTTGGTGTTCAGCAGCCTGTTCTACCCATGCCACAAGCCTATGTTCCGATGGTCACCGCTCCGCCCGTACAACCACCTGTCGCACCTGCGCCTGCCGTCCAGCCTGCCCCAATGCAAATGCCCGTCCCTGCCCCTGCCCCGGCGCCCGCACCCGCCGCGCCCGCCCCAGCATTCTCATCCGCCCCACCGCCTACTGCCCCAACTCAGATGCCCCAACCTCACCCACCCCCACCAAGCCAAGGCCCGGTACTCCCGCCCTCCCCCGTCCTTAC
>JBBPRA010000512.1:0-20514 GCA_038092775.1 Boletus rubescentipes
TACAACACTTACTTACTGTACCTGTAGCTCACTAGCTCGCTCGTTAGGTACAGTAATAACCAGTCCATTACATTCGACTGGAGCTCACTAGCTCGCTCGTTAGGTCCGACTCACGCGCACGCTAACAGCGACCACACGTAACTCTCTTATCGAGTGTCACGCCGAAGTCTGGACCCGCTTTCCAGTGCTGTCCGCAGTGCAGCGCGAAACAATTTCCTCATCAACGCTCCGGAGCGCCCGTACCCTCAAGTTTGTGACGTACCGAGATTATCAGCGGTATGCACCATATTTTACAGACATGATCTTCAAGTTTGAGGAGGCGACGAAGAAGCCCACGGGGGATATCCTCAAGTCCATTCGGGTCTCAGCTGTGCCATTTGCCGTCTTTGCTGCCGAGTTGTGTGGGGATTGGGAGGGCCTGGAGTCAACTCGGAATCATGCATGGGACGTCTCATCTTACCGGGCTGGCGAATGGCTCGTCGAAATCCTATGTTTGATTCCTATCCACCTCGCGCTGGCGAAGGACAATCGGTTCGTGCCGCTCAAAGATGGAGTATATTCGCCCGATTTGGAGAGGTCGTTGTTGGGTGCCGACGTGAACTGTATCGTGGACAGTCTCTCGTTTGGATGGTACGAATCGTTGTTTCAGTCGTATATGGCATCCAAGGTGTGTGTCGACACTGTCATTATTGCCAGCCGGTTTGCCCATGGTGTCGGTGATAGCCGGTCAAGGTGGTATCCTCAATGGGGGAGCAGTCTGTCGGGAAGAGTTTTGCGCTAAATCATCTGGTCGATACGTCGTTTGCTGGGTCGGCGATGCGGACGACGGAGGGGGTGTGGATGTCGGTGACGCCGACCAAGGATGCTTTGATCGTCGCGCTCGATTTTGAAGGTCAGTACAGTCATTTCCGTACCTCACACCACCTCATGCTGACATCCGCCACCTTTCTTCGCTAGGTGTACACAGTATTGAAAGGTCCGCTCAAGAGGACACATTGCTCGTTTTGTTCAACACCGCCATCTCTAACTTGGTATGTAAAGTGAATTACTGTAGTCCGGGAGCAGGTAAAGACGCCGGACAATAACTGCAGGTGCTCTTCCGGAATAATTTTGCGCTCAGTCGGGACATTACTGGACTCTTTCAATCGTTCCAATCGAGCTCAACAGTGCTGGATCCCAAGGCGAACCCGTCACTGTTCCAGTCAACGCTGGTCATTATCATCAAGGTACGTTTGGCACCGCATCAACTGCGTCGATAGGATTTTTCCCGAGGCTTTTTGTGCTTCCGACTTAGGACGTCGTCGACTCGGACAAGGCCGAAATCACCAAAGAGTGGGTGATGACTACTTTTCTGTGTTGTCGGACAGAGCGGATTGTAATAAACATTGGCTGTTAGATTTTCGCTCAAGTGCCAACGTATCGTGCAACACGAACAAGAAGCGAATTTCATTTCTCGCCTTCATGCCGGGGGACTCAAGATCGTTGCATGGTAAGGACAAGCCAATTTATATGATTCACTACATTGATGACTTGTTGACCCATCACGCAGGCCAGTCATAGAGTCAAAGGAATTCTACAAGCTATTCCTTGCATTGAAACGACACTTGGATAACCGAGTAGTTACACATCGGTCGGCGGGGGAGTTTCTGCATTTCATGAAGGCGCTAATGGCCAAGTTGAAGGTGAGGGCTTTTCCCCGGAGAAAAGGGGCATCGTGTGTCTTGCTCACCTGTAAACATTTTCAGGCGAACGATTGGGGTGCCATGTCCCGTAAGAACATATTCCTTTTTCTTGATTGGAGTATATGTCTCATTTTGCGTTTAGAAACATTGGCGTCTCATCGTGCACAGGTGATTTCTACACTTCTTGCCAATGCGCTTGCCTTTGGATATGCGGAAATCTACCCGGAGAATGAGCCTCTGAAGGTCAGCCTACATACTCCTAATGCTGGCAATGACACTGACACTGTTGATGCAGAATCTGGATACAGACATGCCAGTCGACCTGCCAGATACTCCCCACCAATTGTTCATTGGGGGTTGTGGGGATCTGTCTGTGCCCCGCGAACACATGCTGACAGTCCTTCGGACAGCTTGGGAGGGTCACGCCTCCCGCCAGTACATCACTGAAGCTGAATGGATTGCAGGCTTGACCCAGCATCTCGAGGGCATCGTGAACTTGCGGATTGCCCATGTACGAGAATGGCTGGACCAGAACCTGTCACGCTTCCAATCAATTGATGCCGGCGTTGGGAGTAACGCGCGTATTGATGAGTTGAGACGTCACTTTGAGAGTTCGATTGTGGACTTGAGGGGTTACGTTCAACTGTGTGGGATGACATGTGTAGAATGTCAGCTCCGGTGCGTAAAGGGTCGGGTGCATGAAGGCGCGCACGACTGTCAGTCTGACCACCTGTGCCTGCACGAATGCACATTTTGTTTGGCACTCGAGCCGGAGGAGCATCGGCCATGTACGATGAGGTGTGTATATGGATGTTGATGTTGTACCTCTGGTGCTGAATACGCTTCGATAGTGCGGGTCACGCGGGGAAGCATTTGTACGTGGTTGTTGCTTTGGCTGAGCAATGAAGCGACTCACGTTCATGAGTAGATGTACTGGAAACCAGCATCTGTGCGGGAAAATATGCCAATTATATGGAAGGAAGGGATGTCAGGATGTATGCGCAAAGGTATGTGGCTTCGCTCGAGGTGTCGACATGACCCTGACAGACAAAAGATGATTGATCATACTGACGAAGGGCATCTCTGTGCAGCTCCTGTGCATGCTTGTGGGAAGGTGAGCATCTTCTGACCATTGAACATTTGCGCATGGGCATTCTGAAGCGATGTGGTCTTTGTAGCCATGTGATCTGTCCGACGTACAATTGCTCGACAGGAGTCTGTATTCTTGTCCTGGGACATGCCAAATCCCAAGGTGACTCCCTTCTCTTCTAGTGATTTCTCATACACACGCTCATTCACGAATGAAGCGAGGTCGATCATTCCCTCCATCAATGCGATTCCCGATTTTGTTCTATTCAATGTCAGTTGTGCAAACGCCTATGCGCCGATCAAGACCACATGCACGGTCTTGACCCTGGCGCGGTCCATCTTTGCGGGTTCGTATCACTTTGAAGCCGTGATATCTGTCTCTGACTCGAGACGAACTATAGACAAGAACATTTGTGTACTTCTGTCTGTGCCGCCCCGGGTACATGCGAGATCGAAACGGCGCCACACTCTATCGAGGCGACGTTTACGGGAAAAAACGAAACGTTCCAGTACACGAAGGTACGTTGCCTAGTCTCCAATGTCTGTACTGGCGTTCATCCTTCAAGCTCCATCTAGTATTCTCAAGGTCCGTTGGAGTGCTTGGAATCCTTCCCGCATGACTTGACAATATCCCGATGACAGTTGCGAAGCGCTTGAAATGTGCGAAACTGATCCCGCCAGGCGCTACCATGCATGCAGGACCTCATAACCACAGTCTGGACAAGAAAGCTGTTCATTTTTGCGAAGTGAAGTATGGTTTCCCATTTCTCTGCGCATGTGTTACTCTCTCACAGCCTTTTAGATGCGAAAATTGTGGTTACTTTTGCACATTACCTCTTGGTAAGTTTCAAGCGCAGAGGATCTACGCTTCTTGTCTGGGATAATGACTTGCTTACAGGCCATCTACAACCGGAGCACGAGACGCGTCATGGGTCTATGTCGCGCACTCGCTGGACCGTGGATGGACCGGACGACATACCAGTAGAGATCGAAGGGCGTAAGTTCTCCGCTAATGACGAAGGTGCACCGATGATGTGTAACCTCGTGTGCTCGGCGATGGGACGACATGTCCACATCGACTATTGTCGCGCGGACGACGATGCGGCGTGTAGTGGAAACGAGGAGCTGCAGCATCTGACGAGAAGGATGCAGCCTAATCCTGATCGAGCAAAGGATGTGCTTACGCACACTTTATTTTGGAAACGGACCGGTAAGTGATGCTCAGGTACATTTGCATTGGCTAATAGCCCATGACAGGTTTCAAGGACCCATACTCGAGAGAAGAGCAGACCAACTTTGGGAAATGGTAGGTCTCCGTTTGGATTTTCCGTTGGTGATGATCGACAGCTGATACATGTTGACAGTGATACGATGTGCGGAGGTACGCAAGCTTCCAATTTCGACTTTGCTACCCAGAGGTCGTCTCACGAGCATGATTGACAGGTTCCGAGCACACGGCTGCTGGGGCTATACCTTTTTACTGTGTCCTGCCCCTATTCCATGCGCCACTAGATCCCACCACCGCACCAGCAGGAGTGGGTTACATCTCAAATGACGGGCATCAATTCACATGCAGGAATCCGGTTGTGATGCAAGAAGCCTTCCATGTGTGAGTTCGTCTGCATTCTCATGTAGCACGAGAAATTGACTTGATTTGGTTTCAAAAGTATATTTGTTGCTGATCGGTGGGTTCCTGTCTATCTCCTCTCCGGGGTAGTTCTCCTTAATAATCTGGTATGAACAGTTCTGGTTCAATGAGCTGGACTGATCGACGACCGCTTCCTAATACACCGGCGACTGCTCGAATCAGCGCTCACTCAAACAATCGATATGGTGCCGTGCTGTCGGCGCTGTATAGTTTCTGGACAGCACGCGCCGCTCCAATCGCGGCCTCGAATGCTGTACGACGGGACGCATACAGTGTGGTCCTGTTCAATGATGATGTCGAAACCCCGATCATGAATGATTTTGCGAGTACGCCAGATCAGCTGTTAGACGCTCTCCTTGGCGTCAAACCGGATGGTGGCACTGACTTTACTCGCGCGGTTCAACGGGCTCAAGCTATCATGGAACAATACTGGAGTGCAGAGAGGTAGATGCCATGTCTTTGTTCGCCACCTTTGTTTAACACTGGAACTCACATTGTTCCAGATTGCCGGTCATCATTTTCCTTTCTGATGGACAATGTTATATTGCTGACAAAGTTATGCAAGATTTGTCCCGGGCGGCTGTCAGACTTGGGTATGAGTCATTGTTGTGTGCCTAATTGGAACTGACGCGCGTTCTCTTTTGCGAAACACAGAAAAGCGGTGTCGTTCCATACAGTGTTGTTCGGTTGGAATTTTTTTTCAGTGCATCTACGTCGTATGGCCCAGATCGCGCGGGATGCACAGAACAATGCCCCTGGAGATCCACTTCCACCTGCTGCTGCAACTATCCTCTCATCATACACAGAAGCTCTCGACACGGTGCGTGGACATGTGACTTAGCTACATGGATATCTACTCACTTTCAGTTTGTATTGAATTAGGTCCACCTCGCCGAGACATTCCTGCGTATTGCAGAGTCGTTGCGAAAGCCGAGAGGGGCACTAATTCATTGAGGTGACAGATATCTTTAGGGTCGTGCCTTCCGAAACGGCGTTGTACTATGTAATGTATGTACTAGTATTTGTACTAGTAGAACAGTCGATAAGGGGGACCACCCTATCCTAGTGAAAGGTGTGTTTACATACAACGCTACTATTAGCAAAATGGGAACGGTGAGTACTCGATGGAGCAATTTATTTAATGGACCAAATGCTGGTTGCCTAAACACAATTGAAGAGTCGACTCGGTGGCAAAAATTGCCCAATGAATGCCAGATGCAAGGTCTGGCAAGCACGTCAAATTCAACAGCCTCTACTGGTCCGTCGGCTTCGTTCTGGAAGGCCTACGACACGCAAGCAAACCTTTCCTCCCCCTTCCTACATCGATGGTGTAAGTACGGTTACATCGATTGTCAGAGCATCCGATGGATTTCTAATGACAAACCTATTCCCTGTTGCAGGTCCCCCGCAAACAAGAAATCTGGCACAACAAGGTTGAAAAAACTGGTCCTTAAGAGAACCTTGAATTTGTTCACATGCTGGACGATGTCCCACGTACGTTCAATCGCGATACCACCCTCATCTCAGTTTCTGATATCCACGCGCATTGGATAAACAAGAACTATCCAACATCCCGAACCCACTTCACATTTTATTGAGATTTCCCTCTAGGACCTCTGCAACAAACTTGCCAAACTTCGACACGCAGCAAATGAGCAAAAGGATGGCCTGAACGTGATCATACACTCACTACGTGCAGGGTGTGCACCCAGGAAACGAGTTTCAGTACGTTCGCGGTCCCTCCGGCTTGTGCTTTCCTTCCCAATGTTTTTTTCCATCAGAAGATCAATCGGTACATTCTGAGGAAACTACTTCGTCACCAACCTTCCGACTACCGACATACAGCAAGTCACAAGGAAGGCCTGAATGAAATCATCGACTCTCTTCGTGCCATTCTTCGTGTATGCGACGAGTTCTCTGCACATCTCGAACAAGCTATTCAGGCACTCCGCATTCGACTTGCTGTGTCCCAACACAAAGCCGGTGGTCTTACCCGGATCATCCACATACATAATGCCGCAATGGCTCTTCTGGAGATGCTGAATACAGTAAACGCCGACGTGAGAGGCGACAATTTGATCGTCAAGGTGAGTCTCGCTGTTGCGTATTGGGGTACACAATTTAATCCCTGCCATCAGAGTTTCTGCTCCGACGTGTCACGATACTGGTAAGACTTGGAGACGAGGTATCGAAGGTCCAGAAACGGGATGATGTGGTTGCAGCTTACGCTGCAGCATTGTCGCTCAGTTTCTCAACCCCGAACAATGTACTGATGCACTGGGCATCTAAGATGTTGATTTATGGCTCAGCGCGCGAAGCAGCTCCGAGGTTTGATGTGGAGTATACCGCGTCATATGTGACATTCTGGAAAGGGATGGTCGCCTCATGCAGGCCGGTTTCGAATAGACGAGAGCAAGCCACAGATGAGAGGGGTACGCTTGATAAATGAGTAAAATGGGGCTCGGTGGGTGGGTGGGTACGGACGCGACGTAGTGGGAACTAATTCAGATGACATTTTCAGATTTTTGGAAGTATTGTATCGAGAGGCTAGAGAAGCTGGGCGACACCACGAGGCTTGCTTCTGAAGTTCTGTCAACCTGAGGCTACAGCGTGTATCACCACATGACAACATCGTGGCTTTGACGCTCATGACAATGTAATATGACCGAACTCGTGGGACCCTCATTTAAAACCATCCCAGGGCTCTACGACCTTCACAATGGATCCATCATACATACCTTTTAGTCCTTTCAGAGACAGTACGATCTCCGACCACAACCACCCTCAATCTACAAAGCTCGATAAGGACAAACGAAAGGTGGAAGGTGTGTGTCGTACTAATTGACAATAACTAATACAGATGGCGCTTTCAGAGCCTTGGGGGGCCTTGGAGCCATTTGTTCCCCACATACATCTCCAAGCTCAAGGTGGTGTTGCCACTGATGCCATCTCTGTTAGCGACGAAAGTCTCTACTACTCCCCCCTTGAAAAAATTTCACTGGTTGATGAGGTGCGTTTACTCAACTCATCCCAGCTGGGACATTGCATTTGAGCATCGATCAATAGATGGATATAGATGTCCCGCCTCTACAACGCGATGATTTGGATTTGGCCTATTCCATCAAAGGCATGTATCGCATCCTCGACCTTATCTCGGAGCAGGGCAGTAGCGGTCTTGGTGAGTACCCCCAGTCAGACTGATGTGCGTGGTTGTTCTCATTATCAGTCTGGTATCAGTCGATAAAATTATCATATCCCAAAACTCGCTCGAGGCATTCATAAATAGTGTTTGCCCAAATGCGTACGTATCGATGACCAAAGTCAACTTCAAGGCCCTCGACAATTATGCCATCAAACCTGTCGGCGTCTATGGGAGCAAGGAAGAAATCGTCCGATTCTTATTGGAACTCGTTGCCATTGACGAGACCATGTATGTCACCCCCCATGACTACTCTTCCGTTTTAATATCGACATCCTGCTTTGGCAGTGCGCAACAACTTCTCATCGATTCCGATACAAATGTGGGCACGCAACCAGCCCTCCGCTCAGGCTTGTACATCGTCACAACGCCAGAACAGACTGGGGGCGCTCATCAGATATTCGTTGTATATTGGCCAGAACAAATGACTTGGGATGACTCTGCGACGTCTTCGGTTCGCCGCAATCGCATCACGTTTATGAGGTTCAGTCACATTTACATTATTCGAAACGATTGACGTCCAAATACATGCTGTACAGGTACCTGACGAAGATGTGCGATCAGGTGGTGTCGTTGATCTCATCTGAACACGCGAAAACCATTATTTGGAGTGAGGAGGATAGCAAGGACGAAGACACGCTCGAAGACAGCGAAGACGAAGACGAGTCGGGCCGAATAGTCGATTTCGAAGTTGCACAGACCAGTGAGCAAGAAGAGACAGTGACTGTCCGGAAGGGATTCAGGGTCAGTTCGTCATGGTTGTGGCTGGGACGTAGCTTGACATTTGTGGTTCAACTCCAGGCCGATTCGCCGGCTATCGCGCTTCCGAAGATAACCGCCGAAGACCCGAACTCAATGGAACCTGCGCCCATTGCGCCATTTTTACTCTTTGGAGAGACGAATCAAGGATTCATGACAGTGCAATATCGAGAGGCAAAGGTTACACGAGAGATCTTCAGAGGACCGCCAATGCAACTTTTGCAACTTGAAAAACTTTTGTGAGTGCAGGTCTTTGTGCAGGGAAGTCACGCTCTCACTCCTTGTCTTCTTGGGATCGACAGGACGTCCGACCGTCTCTGCCTGAACGAAAGGCTGGAAGACAAAGCATTGAAGGTCCTGGTTCGCTCCGGGCTTGAAAAACGATTTCCAGAGCAGTGCAGGCAATGGAAAGAGAATTCCAACGCCATTAAAAACATGCCTGAATTTCGCGCCAGGGCACAGATTACGAATGTGTCAGAAAGATTACGAGTGGCACTACCTAGGTTGTTGTTCGAGGCAGCTCTAGACGAAGTGATGCGATTGTATCCGTGAGTAGGACTGGTCTTTACTTCGGATTGTTCGTATACTCACTCAACAAAATGTTAGGTGCTTTGATCGTGAGGCTTTCCCGTATAATGGTGATGACGCAGAGATATCTTTGCACGATCCAGGTAGGTGTTGGTCACATCGGGATCGAAAGCTTCGCATGCTGATGTTGGTTGTCCCAGGACCTCCCTCGGAATGCTTGACGCTCCATCCGGCAGCCAAGAACGAAGTTTCGCGGCAGCTCAGCCAAGCATTTCTGAGTATTTCCGATCAACAGTTTCAGGCTGTCAAAGACCGTATCTGTCTGTTTAAAGAATTGATACGGCTTTTCGAAAATAAGCTCAACAAGCAGCAGTGCGTGCCAATATTGTACGCGGTGTTGGAGGGGAATACAGATCTAGCCAAGGCAAATGTGAAAGAAGACGATGCAATTGGGGAGGGTAGCAGTATCCTGTCTGAAGCGAAGGCGTTCTTTGTGGGAAAGGACGATCTCTTTCAACGTGCGACGGATGTGGCACAAAGCGTCAGCGACAGCCAATTTCTGGCCCGGTTAGGAGAGGACATGAAACGATTTGCAGAATACGGTGACAAGTTGAAGCCGTTGGCGGAAAAGGCAAAAGAAAGGGCATTGGCGCGCCTGGAGGTGGATATCATGAGGATGGTGAAAAATCCCATGCCGGGACTCCTGAGGATACACGAAGAAGAGTGGGTCAAGTATGAAAGTGCGAAAAGACAGGAGGAGGAGCTGGACAGATTGAGAGCGAATCTCATCAAGGACGTAAACGAGTTGTCCACACAAACCTTATGCCCGTGGGTCTCCATGCTATTATTGATCGTTTGACCTACGACTGATGTTCATAGACATACATTGACCATCGACAACGTGGAGGAACCTGGAAAGGAGTGGTTTCGTAGTGAGTAATGGTCTCAGAGTTGACTGTCCAGCATTCAGCTTTATGATAGGTTACTATCATTCTTCAACATCGTATCAGGTCACGGGCTCGCGAGAGTCATGGGAGGAGCCAATGGCTATATACACGGTGCATCTGATGAACCTGACGGCACAAGATCAACATGAATTGAAACTGGATCCGAGTGCGATTCCTTCACCACGCTTCAGGTTCAGTCATGCGTTTAAATTGCCACTGGCGCATTCCGTGGTGTGCGTCACTTTTCCTGTGCCCCAGTCGTGTAATTAACTGAACTCCGCGTTCGTTTCGAGTAGACGGGCACAGTTACTTGAAGGCGAGAAACTCTTGTTGGTCCTGGCCGATCGTGATGGCGCGGGGAAACTGAATATCTACCTTGATCGGCTGGAGGGCATGGACGGCGCGATTGCTCGTGGCCGGGTGAAAAAGTCACTAAATCGTGAAAAGATTGGGAAAGAGTTTCGATTGGCGTACGATGAGTCGAAGAAGATGCTGGCGGTGGTGTCGTCGGACAAGGTACGTGTCCGTTTGCTAGGTTGCTGTATGTGTGTTGATGTCACCCACGTTCACAGCTCCTACTACACATTTTCGTGTTCGACGACGCGGGTGGCTGTCACGCATTAGGAAGCGCGACCAACTTGCACCCGTGGTACAACGATCCATCAGTGTCCATTCGCCTTGCATGCTTTGTGAGCGGCACCGAAGAGATGGTCCTTGTCGATTCGCAAGCGCAGGCGAGGGTTTTTTCATTGGTGACTCTCCAGTTTCGGTGCGTCTGATCGGTCCCGTTGTTCCATGCGAGCCTCACTGGTGACGGATGGGAATGGCTAGTCCTGCTACACTGCAACTCGAACAGGTGCCATGTAGTGTGAGCTCGACGCCCGATGGTACCTGTCTGCTGGTCGCACAAGCCAAAGGCAGTGACTTGACAGTAGCCGCGTATCACTGGAGCACCTTTGGTTCTACAGAAGGCATACCACTCGACTTGGCGCCGCTCACCGTCGGGAACGGTCCCATTGTCACGTCTTTGAATAGCAGACTAGCGGTGCACGTCGTCGCACTCGATTTTGAGGCACATGCATGCCGATCGTATGTATTGGACATCACTCGCAAATTTACCGAGTTTACGTTCAGGGAAAAGGGTGGGCGGGTTTCTTCTGCACGACACCGGGCAGGGACCGCGCATAACTGTCTCATCGACTGTCACGTCGAGGTATGGACCCGTTTCCCGGTCTTGCCTGCAGTGCAGCGCGAAACGATTTCGTCGTCGGCCCTCCGGACCGCCCGGACGCTCGTGTTTGTGACGGACCGTGATTATCAGCGGTATCAACCGCATTTCGCAGACATGATCCTTACGTTTGAGAAAACCACGAAGAAGCCCACCGGGGATATCCTCAAGTCCACCCAGGTGTCGGCTGCGTCATTTTCTGTCTTTGCTGCTGAGTTGTGTGGGGACGGGGAGCGCCCGAACCCGACTCGGAATCATGCATGGAACGTCTCGTCTTACCGGGCTGGCGAATGGCTCGTCGAATTCCTATGTTTGATTCCTATTCACCTCGCGCTGGCAAAGGACAATCGGTTTGTGCCGCTCAAAGATGGGGTGTATTCGCCCGATTTGGAGAGGTCGTTGTTGGGTGCCGACGTGAACCATATCGTGGATAGACTGTCGTTCGGATGGTACGAATCGTTGTTTCAGTCATATATGGCATCCAAGGTGTGTATCAACGCTGCCATCGTTGCCGGTTAGCTTGCTTATGGTCCCGATGATAGCCTGTCAAGGTGGTCTCGTCGATGGGGGAGCAATCGGTTGGAAAGAGTTTCGCGCTGAATCATCTAGTTGATACGTCGTTTGCTGGGTCGGCGATGCGGACGACGGAGGGGGTGTGGATGTCGGTGACACCGACCAAGGATGCTTTGATTGTCGCGCTCGATTTTGAAGGTCAGTACAGTTATATCTATATGTCACTCCATCCCATTTTGTCATGACACTTTTCTTCGGTAGGTGTGCACAGTATTGAACGGTCCGCTCAAGAGGACACATTGCTCGTTTTGTTCAACACCGCCATCTCTAACTTGGTATGTAGAATGGATTGGTATGATCTGGGAGCAGGTAGAAATGCTGAACAATGACTCCAGGTGCTCTTCCGGAATAACTTTGCACTCAGTCGGGACATTACTGGACTCTTTCAGTCATTTCAGTCGAGTTCAACGGTGCTGGATCCCAAGGCGAACCCCTCATTATTCCAATCCACGTTGGTTATTATCATCAAAGTACGTTTGGCCCCACATCAGCTGCATCGACAGGATTTATCTGAGGTTTGTTGTGCTTCTGACTTAGGATGTAGTCGACTCGGATAAGGCTGAAATCACCAAAGAGTGGGTGATGACTGCTTTGTCGTGTTGTCAGATAGAACAGTTTGTGATAAACATTGGTCGCTAGATTTTCACTCAAGTTCCAACGTATCGTGCAACATGAACAAGAGGCGAATTTCATTTCTCGACTTCATGCTGGGAGGCTGAAAATTATTCCATGGTAGGGACTATTGAATCTATATAATTCTCAATACTGACGAGTTGCTGCACCTCACATAGGCCAGTCATAGAGTCGAATGAATTTTATAAGCTATTCCTTGCATTGAAGCGACACTTGGATAAGCAGCAAATCACACATCGGTCGGCGGGGAGTTTTTTGCACTTCATGAAGATGTTAATGGCCAAATTAAAGGTGAGAGGAGTTTCTCGAAAGAAATGATTATCTTGGGTCTTGCTCATGTCAGAACGTTTTCAGGCGAACGATTGGGGTGCTATGTCTCGTAAGAAGATACTCCATTTTCTTAGTTAAAAGTATGACTTATTTGCATTCAGAAACTTTGGCATCTCATCGTGCACAGGTGATTTCCGCACTTCTTGCTAATGCGCTTGCCTTTGGATATGCGGAAATCGACCCAGAGAATGAGCCTCTGAAGGTGAACCTACGTACTCCCCATGTTGGCCACGACACTGATACCGTCGATGTAGAATCTGGATACAGACATGCCAGTCGACCTGCCCGATACTCCCCACCAATTGTTCATTGGCGGTGGTAGCGATCAATCTGTGTCCCGCGAACACATGCTGACAGTCCTTCGGACAGCTTGGGAGGGTCACGCATCCCGCCAATACATCACTGAAGCTGAGTGGATTGCAGGCTTGACCCAGCATCTCGAGGGTATCGTGAACTTGCGGATCGCCCACGTACGTGAATGGTTAGACCAGAACCAGTCACGGTTCCAGGCTGCTGACGGCGGAGGCGGGAGCAATGCGCGCATTGACGAGTTGAATCGTCGCTTTGAGAGTTCCATCGTAGACTTGAGGTGTAATGTTCGGCTGTGTGGGATGGAGTGTGCGGAATGTCAGCTGCGGTGCGTAAAGGGTCGAGCACACGAAGGTACACATGACTGTCAGTCAGACCATGTGTGTGTGCATAACTGTGGTTTCTGCTTGACACTCGAGCCGAGAGAGCGTCAGCCATGTACGATGAGGTGAGTGATATATGTATGGTGATGCTGTGCATCTGATACTGAATACAACGCGATAGCGCGGGTCACGCAGGGAAACATATGTATGTGATTGTTGCTTTGGCTGAGCACCCAGTGTCTCACGTTCCTGAGTAGATGTGCGGCAAACCAGCATTTGTGCGGGAAAGCGTGCAAATTATCTGGAAGGCATGGATGTCACGACGTATGCGTAAAGGTATTAGTTTCCCCTTGATATGTGGGTCTGGCTCTAACAAAGAAAGGTAATTAATCACGTTGACGAGCATCTCTGTGCGGCTCCTATGCACGCTTGTGGGAGGGTGAGCTTCTCCTGACCATTAGAGACATTTCCGTTCCGAAGTACTACCCTCATCGCAGCCATGTGATCTATCCGACGTGCGACTGATCAATGGGAGTCTTTATTCTTGTCCTGGGATGTGCCAAATTCCAAGGTAACTTCCCTCTTTTCTAATGATATCACCAGTTCTTAAGTGCCCTTTCACGATTGCAGCGACGTCGATCATACTCTCCATCAATGCGATTCGCGACTTTGTTCTATTCAATGTCAGTCGTGCAAACGTCTGTGCGCAGATCAAGACCACATGCATGGTCTTGACCCTGATGCGATCCATCTCTGCGGGTGTGTATGACGTCGAAGTTGTGGCATCCTTCCCTGATTCGAGGTCAACTATAGACAAGAACATTTATGTACAGCGCTCTGTGCCACCGCAGGTATATGCGAGATTGAAACGGCGCCACACTCTATAGAAGCGACGTTTATGGGCAGAAACGAAACGTTCCAGTATACCAAGGTATGTTGTCTGGTTTCGAACGTCGGTTCTGGTACTGATGATCCTCGTGCAGTATTCGCAAGGTTCGTTCGAATGCTTCTATACCTTCCCGCGTTGACCCGACGACTCCCCTGGGTGACAGTTGCGAAGCGCTTGATATGCGCCAAACCAATCCCGCCCGGCGCTACGATGCACTCGGGACCTCATAACCACAGCCTGGACAAGAAAGTCGTTCATTTTTGCGAAGCGAAGTATGGTTTTTCAATGTCCCGTACATCCTTCTTTCACTAATAGTCTCTCAGATGCGAAAACTGTGGTTACTTTTGCACATTACCTCTTGGTAAGTTTCAAGTACACGATTCTCTGTGCTAATGACTCGCTCTCAGGCCACCCACAACAAGAGCATGAGACGCGTCATGGGTCCATGTTGCGCACTCGCTGGACCGTGGATGGACCAGACAACGTACCGCTAGAAATTGAAGGGCGCAAGTTCTCCGTTAATGATGAAGGTGCACCGATGATGTGTAACCTCGTGTGCTCGGCAATGGGACGACACGTCCACATCGACTATTGTCGCGCGGACGAGGCGGTGTGTACTGGAAACGAAGAGCTGCAGCATCTGACGAGAAGGATTCAGCCTGACCCTGATCGAGCAAAGGACGTACTCACTCACAGTCTATTTTGGAAACGGAGCGGTGAGTGATGTTTATGTGCACCTGTATTGGCTCTTCGTCCGTCTGAATTCTCCCTTGACAGGTTTCAAAGATCCATACTCTAGAGAAGAGCAGACCAATTTCAGGAAATGGTGGGTTTCTGCTGTAATTTCTTTTGACGACGATCGACAGTTGACCTACATCGATAGTGATGCCATGTGTAGAGGTACGCGAAGTTCCCATGGCGTTTTGCCACCCAATAGTCGTCTCACGAATATGATCGATAGGTCCCGAACATACCGGTGCTGGGGACGGTGCAGCTATACCTTCTTACTGCATTCTGCCCCTTTTCCACGCACCGTTGAATCCCACCACTACAAGAGCGGGAGTGGGTTATATTTCGAATGACGGGCACCAATTTGCATGTAGGAATCCGGTCATACAGCAGGCTTTCCATGTGTGAGTTTGACGGTATGCGCGTGTGTACGGGAAACTGACTTGATTCGGCTCGAGAGCATCTTCGTGGCCGACCAGTATGTTCCTCTCACTTTCATCTCCAAGATAGATTTCCTTATCATTATCGCATGCATAGTTCTAGGTCGATGAGCTCGACTGATCGAAAGCCGCTCCCTAATACACCGGCGACTGCTCGCATCATTGCTCGCTCAAATAATCGATACGGAGCTGTGCTTTCGTCGCTGTATGGTTTCTGGGCAGCACGCGCAGCAGCAATTACGAGTTCAAATGCTGTGCGACGTGATGCATATAGTGTGGTCTTGTTCAGCCGTAGTGTTGAAACCTTGATTGAGAATGATTTTGCGAGTACACCAGATCAGCTGTTGGACACTCTCCTTGATTTTGGTATGCAAAGCGGTACCAACTTTAGTCTCGCGATTCAACAGGCTCAAGCGATTATGGAGCGAAGCTGGAGCGCAGAAAGGTAGACGTTGTATCTTTATTCACTCCGTTGCATTCATAGCAGAACTTCCATTGGTCCAGATTTCCAGTCATCATCTTCCTTTCCGATGGTAGATGTAGTATCGCCGACAACATTATGCAGGATTTGTGCCGCACGGCCGTCAGACTTGGGTAAACATTGTCGTTTGTTCACTGTATATCGTTCAGGCTGACGCGCGTTCTCTGCGATACGCAGAAAAGCGCTGTCGTTCCACGCGGTGTCGTTTGGTCGGGATCATCATTCGAAGTCCCTGCGTCGCATGACGCGGCTTGCGCAGGATGCGCAAAACAACGCTCCTAGAGATCCGCTCGCACCTGCTGCTGCGACTATTCCATCGTCGTACAGGGAAGCCCTCGATACGGTACGCGTGCATGTCGTATAACACCTTGGGCGGATGCTTACCACCTTCTGTTTGTACCACACCAGGTCCAACTCGCTGAGGCATTCCTGGGTATTGCAGAGTCCTTGCGAAAGCCAAGAGGGGCACTAATGCGTTGAGGCGACCAAATTCGTTGTTTTCCATGTCGCTATCTTTGTTGTTTGTCAAGGTGTCAGGGTGTTGCCGTAGTATGTATGTATGTATGTATGTACTAGTAAAGTAGTCTTCTCGTTCTGAGATCAAAGGTGTACATCGTCTCCGCCTTCAACAGTTTGGAGAACGGCCCGGTCACAAAGCCACATTGCAACAAAACCATGTCGAATGAGAACTCCTAGTACATAGATCAACCTTACTCGAATGTCACTACAGTGGGAGATATACCATAGGAAACCGTCGTCCAGGGTCAGATGTAATCGGGCATCTACTGTATATCGACCGTGCGAGCGCCCTCCATCAACTCATTCAATCCCGTCTCCTCGCGAACCCGAACCATGATCAAGCTATCCGTCGCAACCCGTCTATATTGCGCACGCGCCAGCGGTGCCAACAACAGTGCCCCAAACGGCTGCTTGAGTCGAACAACGAGTCGGAGTGCACGTGTGGGGAGATCGGACAGCGCGGCGCCGCAGGCAAAATCTTGGTCGAGGAGGGGTCCAATCCACGGATGAATGAGGATTAACCCTCTCGTCCCGGATAACGGGTGCTTGGTCTTGATCTCGACCTCTCCGAGCATGGGTGACGTCGTGCGATAGACTGCAACATCAGGATAGTGATCGGATTCCGAGAAGAGAGGGTCGAGGTCGGCGAGGGGGAAGATAATGCCAGGAAGTCGGAGTCGACCAGCGACCAGCGACAGTGGAGGTAGATCCAGGAGTCGCTCGTAGAGGGCCATGGTTGGCGTTAGGTCAGGCAATGACGAGTACAATGCCGTGACCGTGCTATCCAATTCAGCCGCCTCGATCAGAGGTGGAACGTGTGGTGGCACGATCCGGTTGTAGACGGTGAGATCGGAAGGAAGGTAGCTGTGATGACTACCCGAGTTCCCAGTCCATGCGAGGAGCGTGACATTGTCCGAACGCGTCAGGATATATTCTAAGAGGCGGCCGACTGCCTGGTTGCCCTCGCCATAGATGACCGGGATCGCGACATTGAAGATGCCGAACAAGGAGTATGCAATGTCCTCCTCACGTGTCGTTTGACGCATCGAGGCTAGGTAGAGCTTCTCGCGTGCCATCTCTAAACCGGGTTGAAGGACGGCCAACTCCTGAGTGGCAAAGTTCATTGCTCGTTCCATCTCCGAAAGAATTAGGGGCGATGCTTTGTGGTTCAAGACGTCCAAGCCAAGGTATGGCTTCCAGTCTTCAGTATAGAATTGGACAACCTTGGAAGCGACGTATTCTTGATATGTCCACCCACGCGTGTTCCATATGCTCTTCCAAAGAGAACCACTTTCCTGTGACCTGGACAGAACGCCGAGAAGGTGGACGACAGTGAGGGATGATCCCCGATACCACCTGAACATGGCAACCAACGATTCTTGTTGGACTCCCTTGTCGAGCTGATTAACGCAACAAGTATCGCTCCATGCTCACTGAAATTCGAGGGAGCGCACGAGCTCGCAGAACCGTTGAACCTTGTTGTTCGCGAGAGTCGCCGGTAGCCTATAGATCGAAGCATTCTCGACCATTTGGAATGTTGGTTCATTGGGCTGCCATTTGTGGGACAACATCACGTATCGGTAGAACATCTTGACTTCTCTATGAATACGTGCATGGTTGAGCCGAGCGTGAGTGGTCATTGAAGACCGCAGCTCGTCGTAAATAGGGAGTTCCTCGAATGCTGCTGCTTGCTGCGTTTTGTCGTAGAGACGGCCGGTGACCGTGTCGATCAGCACACGTGGCAAGTCGCGGATAGCCTGCTCAACCTCATTTCGAATCGCGATAGTTGCGTCAAAATATTGACGGCGAAGTTCTGTCCACAGGCATTCAAGACCTGGCACTGTGTGCAATATTGACAGGGTGACCTACCACAGATTTGTGGGTCAGGAGAATGGTCGAGCTTTGAGAGCATGGTCCTGAAAGCCCCGAATGCTTCGCTGTGCCGGCCCATACTGTGTAATACGGCATGCTTCCCCTCATACCCTTTATGGGATGATGGGTCAAGTTCAATGACCTGAAAGGATGTATCAGAAAGGTCCGTTTGATGTGACATGAAACCCAATCAGTACCTCCGCGCACCGCTTGAGACAAATATCATTGGCATTCTTCGGGTCAAGCGAGAGTGCGTGCGAGTAATAGTTGATAGCATCGTCGTGTTTCTTAGACTCCCTCGCGGTGTTGCCTAGCTTCTCTAGCTTCTCGACACAGCGGTCTCGAAAATCTGTGTTTCAATTAGCTTTAGATACGTCGTGGTTGCAATCACGCACCGTGTTCCCATTGCACTCGTTCGTCGTGCTTATACGTGTCATCTAGTAGCTCGTTCTGCATTTCTCGGAAACACTCGACAGCCTGTGTGAGGTGACCATCCCGTTCCAGAATGTCACAAATAATGCTGTACGCAAGAAACCTTGGGACCTTGAGCTATACCAAGAGTTATTATTCGTATTCGAGCCATCATTGAAAGTATACCTTGTCTGCAGCATTCAACGTTTCATGCGATGAACCACGGATCAGCATCATGGTTGCCCACTTCATCAGTACATTGTTCGGGGTCGAGGGACTGAGCGACAATGCAGTAGAGTAGGCTGTAACCGCCTCGTCTAGTTTCTTGGCGTTTGATGCCTCGTCTCCAACTCTTTCCAGCATCATAACGCATCGCTGCGTACACTCTGATGGTAGTATTAAGTGCTACAGCATTATGCACGACTCCGAAACTCACCAGCCAGCCAATTGATGATCATATTGTTGGCTCTCAGATCTTCGTTTACTGTATTCGCCATATCCAGAAGAGACTGCACGGCATCATATACGCGACCTTGATCGTACAAGAATTCACATTGATGTCCCTGCTCATACGCACGGACGATCCGGGTGAGGCTATTGGCTTGTTGTTGGGACGTGGCAAGTTGAATGCGGAGCTCCTGGACAAGTTGTTCGAGATGTGCAATTTTGTCGTCTATCAGGCATGGATGTCAGTTAAGCACGAGTGGGTTGGCAATGGACGCACTTGAGTATTCGTCCCGTGCGCGAATAAAGGCACGAAGGGAGTCGATGGTTTCATTGATGCTATCCTCCGTCTGACTGGGTATATGTTGATTGTCGGAAAGCTGGCAATGAAGTTGCTGAGCGGGTTCCTCGAGATTTACTGACCGGTCGTTTGATGGACATAAAGAACGAAACATTGGAAAGGGAAATTCATGGACATACTGGAGCTCGTTTCCTGTGTTTCAAGGTCTGCACGTAGTGACCTGATGATCACGTGCAAACTATCCTTTTGCTCCCTGGCTGCGCGTTCCGACTCGGCGAGCTCGTTGCGGAGTCCCCGAACAGTTTTTTCGAGGCGCGCGATGTTGCTACCTGTAGGGTGTAAATCCCGACGAAGTGTGAGTCAGGGGAGCGAAGGACCCACTCGAGTTCTCTTTTTCTACGTGTAAGGACTGTATGAGGCTATCCTTTTCTTGGTTGGCATTTTCTTGGGATTCGGCGAGCTGTATAGGGAACTCTTGTCTGTCTGATAACATGGACGTCAGAAAACGTGGATCAGGAAGTAAATGAACGTACTCGGGCCATCGTCCTGGATCTGCGACAGTAAACAGAGAGACTTGTAATTAGTGATCTACATGCGTTCGATACCAGTGCACTCACGCCGTGGAAGGGGGACGAGGGAAGGATATCGTAGAGTTCCCGAAGAGTAATTGTCTGTGCTCCACCAACCATAAGGTCATTATTTACTGAGATGGCCATAGACCAGACGTCGTGAGTGAACTCGATGACAGATCCGATTTGCTGGCATGTCGCAGTGTTCCAGAATGTGACTGACGAACCAGCAGCGGCTGCAATTAACGTGGTGTTGCCTGTCAGAGCAATGCACCTGACATTCTTACTACTACTGCGGATGGGCCATTTCGAGAGCGTGGTCCCTGTGGACACGTCGAGGCAGTGAACGTCCCCATCGAGAGATAACGCGAAGAGCTGGTGGCTATCACTTGTCCAGGCAAGGGATTGATTGAAGGTTGAATTGACTTCGATAGGGAAGTCGACGACGAGTCGCCCGTCCTGACTGTCGTAGATCCGAAGTGAGTGACGTTTCCGGGTAGCGGCGGCAATGAGACATCCGTCGGGTGAAAATTTCGCAGCGGTCACCCAGTTGTCGTGTTCCAATGGGCCAAGAAGTCGCTTGCCAGTCGAGAGCGACCACACGCATGCCG
>JBBPRA010000513.1:0-20484 GCA_038092775.1 Boletus rubescentipes
TGGGCGTCGGTGGCGGGCGCGGACGTTTCGGGTGCCTTGGACCGTCCCTGGCTTGACGGGTGCTCCAAGGACCGACGTCTCCCGTCGAGTTCCCCATCTGTATGCCCGTGGTCGCTCCCTCTCAAATCTGCCACCGACGCCTTTTTTCGTTTCACCGTCCCCCGGCGCGTGCGCGATCTGCCTATTCCCTTGCCTGCGTCACCTGGGTTGTCCGTGATCCAGCCGTCTACGCCAGTATCATGGGGCGTAGTCCCGTTTTCGCGCACAGGTGGGCCGGGTCGACCCTTGCGTAACCGTGCCCCTGATACGCTCCGCCCCACGTTCGTTGTCGCTGCCGGCGCCGTCGCCTTGGCTTTGGGGGTCACATCTTCGTCCGAATCCGCCTGTCCACCTTTCGTCTTTATCCGCGCATCCGTCCGCGTCACCCACCCACCGGTCTTCGCGCGCGTCGGCGACGCAGGCGAGGGCGAGGGCGACTCGTCCCACGGCGCACCCACCCTTTCTCTCTCCTTTGGTTTTCGAAAGAGACCTCGGAGAGACCCAAAGAATGCCATCGACGGTTTGCGCTGACGTTTTGAACCGCCGGGTGGTGGTCCTATCCCTATCCCTGCGCCATGTCCCGTTGAAGCAGAGCTTGGAAACGCCGCCTTGGTCGGACTTGTCTCAACCAACACGCTCGTGCGCACGTCGGGCGCACTGGCGTGTGCAGAGTGGGCGGGACCGATCATTGACTTGCGAATGACCTCGAACGGGTCGTTTTCGACGACTTGGAGTGGGCGCTCGTCGTCGGAGCTCGTGTCGTGCGTCGCGGTGGTGGCGGTGGTGGGGAAAGGTGTGTGTATGCTCGCCTTGTGGTTTGAGCCATCGGAGGCTTCGTCAGAGACTTCGGGAATGTGCTGAGACGGTGGTCGGCGGGGACGTTTGGACCGTTTTCGTCCTGGTGGGGGTGGGGTGGAGTCTCCATTTTCGAGGGACCGACGGACGCTGGTGGGGACTGTTACTTCGGCGATGGCGTGCGCAGGTGGGAGGGTGATGGTGAGGTCCTCGTCGTCGATGGCGTGCGCTTGGGGTTTGGATGTGGTCTCGGGCGTATCGAGCTCCTTGGACGTTGGGCCTTCGTGGCTGGTCTCGACAGACCTGGCAGCAATTTGAGAGGCGCTTTGAGAAGGGGTGAGGGACGAGTTGTCGGATGTGTACGTGGTGGGATGATTGCCATTGGTACTGAGATGAGGGGGGATCGCAGACAGGGCTATCGTCACCTTAGCACCGAGTAGGATACACGGATGAACGGACGTACCTGGGCCGCTCCCGTTGGCACTGAGCGCCTGCAAGGCCTTGAGCCCCTGTTTCCCCATCTCGCCCCATACCCAACCGCAGTCGATGAGGGCACGACAGCGTGCTCCGAGACCGTCGCGCGCAATAGTGATGCGCCGTGCGTCGAGTTCGCGCTCCTTTGCCACGAGGTGTGCCTCGCACGCTTGGAGCTCTGTTTGAGCCTGGGCAAGTTTGGCGTTGGTGCTGGCGGGACTGGATCCGGTGGTGGAGTTTGTGGAGGGGAGGGACGAGAAGGAGGCGGAGCCGAGGGATGTAAGGGGGGCGACGAGTCGGGAGGTGCGGTGGGCGTCGCGCGTGGATTTGGAGGCTTTGATGAGACGGGTGACACTGTCATGGATGAGTGTGGGCCGAGAGACAAGGGGGGGAGAGACGCACAGAATGTCGCGATCACGAAGGACGGCGGCGAGGTCGTCCTCGAGGTCTTTGAGAGCGACGAGTTGTTCGCGCCATGTGTCGATGGCTTGTGTATAGCGCTGGAGAGCGTCGTCGGCACCGGCGAGAATGTCGACGACGGCAGCGATGGACTGGGATGTGGGCGGTGCAGCGGCGGCGTAAGCGGAGAGGGAGGCGAGTGCTGCGTGTGAAAGGGGAAAGAGACTGGCAAAGTGTTTGGCGTAGTCTTTTTCGTGGTCGATGAGGTTGGTGAGCAGCCGCGAGTCGGGTGGGCGGTGGACCATGGTGATGGTTGGGGTCAGGTCGCTGTGCACGACACCGTCAACGACTCGGGTTCAATAAATGTACACGCGCGTACGGCCCTGACTACCTTGGCATAACATTACAGTAACAGCGGACGAATACTAGGCTGCTTGACCAACACCTCTCGATGGGTCAGTCGAGTCACCTTCTCCCCTTTCACTGACTGCGCCCGCAAAGTCAGCTGGGCTCAGTGCCAGTTTGCGCCCAGTTCACTTTTTGCACACCCTTGTCCAGCGAGCGTCGAGGCTCAGGCTCTAGTGGATCTCCTCCCCCTAGAATCAGTGAACCGCCTTTTGTCGGTGATGTCGCCGCGTCGATATTCCGAAGTTCCCGGACGTCTCACGCTGACCTTATTCTCTATCACCTTCCATGACGCCTCTAGCAACGTCGGACAGCACACACATACTCCAATAAAATCATTTGATCATGCTATTCGCAGCCCCATAAACGCACATGGCATACCATACGACTCGACGACAGGATTCAGACTTGGCATGACATCTGGCATAACATGGTCGGCCAACATGATGAGCCCCCAAAAATATCTATTCAACGTGGCAGTAACAACTGCGGCACTCGCACCCTGTCAAGTCGTCCAATCACCGCTAGCGCCCAACAATAGACAAGTACTTACGTTGGTTCACAGTCACGAGGACGATCTGGCTCGTCGCGGGGTTGGTTCACGTTCACAGGATGAGTGTGCACCTGTCAGAAAACACCATCAGCAATGGACCTCAACGACCGTAACCGTGCAAAGCGTACGAATTGCATCTCGGGAGTGACGATAGGTTAGAGTCCCCTGGTCGCTCCCACCCTTTATTATATGTACACCCTAGGGAGCTGCGCCCCCGAGTATGGATACGGGAGGTCAGTTGATTCTTTGTTATGAATTTCATCTCATCTCCGTCTTGGAATGGAACCACCTCATCTACGTCAAACCGCAGTACAGCAACGGGCCACACCCCCTACACGTGTATACCTCACCGCCCCACTAGTTCCAGCTCCAAATCACACCCAAACCAAATAGTTGTTGAATGCACCCGCGCCGCTCCCGTTGGCGGTGAGTGCACTGCCCTGAGCCCCTGTTTCTCCGTCTCCAACCACAGCAAATGCGGGAACCACGGTGCTCTGACCGTCGAGTTCGCGCTCCTTTGCCGCGTCGTAGGTGCGTTTCGCATGCTTGGAGTTCGGGTGGGGCCTGGCACTCGGTGTTCGTGATGGCCGCTTGTGTACAAGTGACACTGTGACAACACCACAACTTGCTCGATCAAATCAACGTGATTTGATCCCAAATTCTCCGAGTCACTTCCCTACCAGCTCCTACTCGTGCATGGCTCTCTCCCACCGGAACGCGCTCGCTCGCGTTTTGGGACCTGGGGACGCACCCAGCTCGTCGTCATCTCGCAATTGCTGGAGAGACGAGAAAATCACCACCAAAAGCATCCCAGTCATGTCTCGTGTGAACCAGCTAATCAGTTTACTTGCATTCGATTCCCTTGTCTCGTCTAGGAACCTCACTTTTACATCGACGACTGGTGTTCGATGCATGCAAGCGCGGTCAGCTAACTCATCAATGCAGCCATTGCTCGCTCGTCGAGGGCGAGGCTCGGGAGGTGACCAGACGACTGGGTACAGACTCGGGTATAACATCTAGAATACAATATAATCACGATGCGATCAACATCATGAGCCCTGAAGGCCTAGTGATTCAACACTTGCATTCGCCGGTTTTGCACTGGCATCTATCAAGTCGTTTGATCCTCAGCAACAACGGACACTGACTACCAACGCATTGCCGCACATACATTGGGCCTCACCGCACAGGGATAGCGTTCGCGGGTTCACCCATCAAAAGGCACCGTCAGCGATGGAGCCCAATGACCGCAAAACGTCCGAGGCGAATTGCATCTTGGGAGCAACGACGCGGCCTGAGGCTCCAAGGTGGACCCTGAAGAACCGGCCCTAACTGCGGCGATTGACTCATCCTTTGGAAAATGCCTCGTGCGAATCTGCAAGGTTAGGCTTGCGCCCACTCGTACGGATATTACATCCCTGCCAATGACGAACGTGCAAGAAATGCCTCATGCTCGATAGGGTTGACACTGCATGTCGCGCCCCCCACTCGGTGGGTGCCACCAGGAACAAGAGATAATATGGAAGCTATTCCGCCACCAGGGTCTGTGAGATCTCTCTTGCAAGGACCCCTACTGCAAGTATGCTGCTACCAAAAAAGACCCATCCATCATTCACGCTGTGTCGTGCACGTCGTGCGAAACCAATGATTTGTGAACATAATCATAATCTTCCCTTCCGATTCAGAGACCTTGCTCGCCGCCTCGATGGTCACCGTGGAGTGGACACCGTCTCCGAGAAATCTTGTTTCTTTTGTCATAACTTTGTTCAATTCGTACCATAGGGGCTCGTGCGTGATGGCGGATTGGCGATTGCGACAGTCGTCTCACAAGAGTCCATCATGATATGCACATTCGTACCGAACAAGAAAAGCATTGGATTGCACCCACCGAGTTCCGCATTTCACCGAGCGCTCTGGCTTTGCGCTCTACAAACTCGCATATTCACTATAATTCACAGATTCACCAAGATACATAGCATATCACTCAATGTACCACCGCTCTTTGGGAGGTGACCAAACAGCGCTCGCAGCACTCGACTTTTGGCGTACAACACAATCACGATACGACCATGGACGATCGACACGATGCGCCCCACACGATCACTCAGTCATCCGAACCACAAGTGCAGTTATCACCGCACTGGCACCTGTCACGTCGTTAAATCCTTAGTACATGCCGCACACAATGCAACGACGACTTGGAGTACTCACGTGCCTTGGCCGCATTCGCACTTGGGATTGTCACATTCGCAACGTTGGTTCACAGGGATAGCGGTTGCCTATCAACACGGCACCGTCAGCGCTAGACCCTAATGAACGCAGGCGTTCAAGACGTACGAGTTGCATCTTGGACGTACTGATCTTCGAGATGGTTGGAGTCAAGCTCTGAGGTGTCCCCAGATTAAGCCAGACGCCTTTTATACGCCCTATGAAAAGGCGACCCTGACTGTGCCTGCACTTGCGGGCGCAAGCCAGTTACCAACATTGGCCATCGTTCGAGAAATGCCTCAGGGGTACTGGCACGGGGTAGGTTTTGCGCCACTAATTCATACAGACAGGGGTCGGTCAGTTGACTCTTTGTTGACGGCATTCGAGTACACATGGCTCCAGGGAGGATATATGAACCTTCTCTGGCTCCGCTGCCGCCAAAGGACATCAGTTCACGCATCGTCGCCTTCCCTCCAGAGTGTGCAGCACGCCACCTGGACCAACCCTTGTGTCGGCGTTGCCTCTGCATCTTGTCATGGTCCGTCGATGCGAGTGGATCGCTGCTTCCGTTCGATCCACTTTTTGAACAGTCACCTTGATCCATTATCTCACCTTGGGGTTCGTCGATGGGCACACTCCGTTTTGATCGCCTCCTGAAGATTGAATTTGAAACATCAATATTTCCCATCATGCATAGAATAGCGAAGCGGATCTCGTGATTGAGCATCGTCAATAGCACCTCGTTGGGTGGGGAGGACGTCATACGTTCGCCAAATGCTATTGCGTCCCTCCGAGTCGCCACGGGGCTGTTCTGCTTGGGCCTGAGCGAGTTTGGGACCGGTGCTAGTGCTGGTGGGGCTGGATCTGGAGGGTGGCGTGTGTGGAGGGGAGGCAAGTGAAGGAGGCACGTGGAGTTGGGCGCTTTCAGGACAGGTGACGCTGTGATGGATGAGTGTGGGCAAGGAGCGAGAGAGGATGGACGTACAGAATGTCACGGTCACGAAAGGACGGCGGCGAGGTCGTCCTCGAGGTCTTTCAGAGCAACGAGAGGTGTTCGCCTCGTGTCTCGATGGCTTGTGTAACGTCGGAGAGCGCCGCCTGCTGGACGTTGACGACGGCAGCGACGGACTGGGGTGTATGGGGTGCGGCAGCAGTGTAGACGAAGAGGGATGGGATTACAGTGTATGAGGGGGGAGAGAGAAGGCTAACGATGGGGTTGGTGAATTACACGTAGGCATTGGGCGTCGATGACCGTCGATGGGTCATTGACAGCAAAGGCCGCCCTCCGCGCGCGGTATATTCCGGCCCTCTATCACCCCGTGACACACCAACACAGACTGTGCCCGCAAGCCCTAGTCAGCAGCCAGTGTCCATCCGAGGGGGACTAACATCACTTCACAGTGTCACCGCCCTCACACCAAACAATCATGGTTTTCGGATTTGGACTTCTTCTGTTGTACCCACACCGTGAATTCCTCCACTGTTACTAGTCAAAGTACCTATCCATCTTACCTTCGCATCCCAGGGCAATCCTAGATTCGCCTCCAAACCACCCAAACCCTTCTGCCACATGTAATACAATCACAACAACTGTGGCCTGTAGGACCATTCAATCTGACCCGCAAGTACAATTACTACCGCATAGATTGTACGTGATGATTCGGACGAGACAAACGGCGCCAGTGACCGGGTACGAACGAGTCAAACTAAGAATATGAATCGGCGGGACAACAAGAAAGCAACGAGGACAAAGGGACGTTCAAAAGTTCAACCAACGAACACATAGTAATACGCTATCCGAATCAAACAATCTCCAATACCCTTGCCTTGATATCTTTGGGGTTCGTCTGGTACGGGACGCCCGCAACTATGATCTCGTTCTCGGCAGCAACGCGCTTGTATTGGCCATTCGACTGCTTCTCGAGCAAGAGCGCGTTGAATGGGCGCCCAAGCTGAGCAATCAGCCGCAACGCCAGGGTAGAGGGGTCCACCCGAGCTAAAGGCTGTGCAGGCAGGGGAGAAGCTGGCTCCGAGTCATCAGTACCGTCACCCGAGCCCGCATGGGACTTGGACTCCGCCTCGTCACTCGAACCCACGTCGGACTCAGCCTCCGGTTCATCGTCCGAAATGGACCCATCAAGAGGATCACGGAGATCACGGAGCCAGGGATGTACAAAGACGAGTGTCCGGGGCTTCTTCAGTGGCATCGCGTCCACTGTCCTGAACTCCACGCTGCCGAGCAATGACACCGTTGCGCGATAAAGGTTTCCACGACTACTGTCTAGCTCTTGCACGCCAACTTTTGCAACGTAGAACGCAATGCACGGGAGCTGTAAGCAACGGTTCGAAAAGGTTGCTCGAGGGAGGCGAATGACTCGGGAGTAAAACGTTAGCGTGTCCGCTGGCGAATATTGGGTACGCAGCTGTTCCACGCATGTATCCAGTTCATCACCCTCCATGGGCAGAGGGGTGTATGGCACCTGACTATAAACAGCGAGGGAAGCGGGAAGAGCAGAGTTGTACGCCAATGATTTTCCAGTCCACGCGATCACGGTTACATCTCCCGTGCGAGCGACGATGTTCTCCAATAGATGTCCAAGCGCCGTTTTCCCCAACCCGTAGCGAGGCACAATGTCACTTGAAAATATTCCGATCAGGGAATACGCGATATCCTCCTCCACCGTGGCATTGCGCGTCGATGCCAAGCGAAGTTTCTCCCGCACTCCCAGATCCTCGGGCTGGAAGCTAGTAATGGTCTCTGGAGCAACACCCATCGCATTTGCTAGTTCTTTTTTTATCGCAGGGGATTCCTTGTGGTTGGCATGCGTGTCATTTAGATATAGTTTCCAGTCCCGATTGTAGAATCGGACAACTTTCGATGCAAGAAGTTCCTGTAACGTCCACGCACGAGTCATCCATCGGCTCTTTGTAAGGGCAAGGTCATCGAGTTCTGCAGAGGACAGGACGTCTGCGAGGTAAACGAGCGTTTCCGCTGCCTTTTCGTACCAGGTGTACATGGAAATAAGGGATTGGCTCAAGATGGCACTCGTGTCCTTGTCGATGCAGCAGGTGTCCGACCAAGCCCATCGATGACCATCTTCGCGGGCCGTCTTACAAAATTGGCGGAGCTTCTCGTTCAGCGGAGATTCGTCCAGGCTCCAGACAGAATCGACGAGGTTGACGTCCTTCAACGTTGGCTCCTTTCCTTCCCATGTATGCGAAAACATGATCCATTTAAAGTATTTTGCAACAGATTGGCGGATCTGCGCGCGATCCATTTTCTTCATTGCCGTCTCGCAGACAATCTTCTTGGACGGTGTTTCCGATTTGAAAATCTGAACCCGCTCCTGTGCGTTGCACAGCCGGCCCGTTGTGACATCAATGAGGATGAGTGGACAGAGAGCGAAGATCTCGTGAATGGCGGTATCGATAGCGGCCATTATGTCGTGCGGACTGGTATAGTTTACTCGTAGCCCTGTACAATATTATAGTGCATGCTGCCAGTGTAATGCCCGAAATACATACGATGTATTTCTTCGTTGGGGGATTTCTCGATGATTGAAAACATGTGGAGGAGGGCATCGTTCGCTTCGCCGTAGTCTTCCGCACCGTGAAGTGCTACATACTTCCTTTCGTATCCCCGATGCGATAACGGATCTCGTTTGATCACCTACGTATAAAGATGGCCAATTGACAAGGTGCAACAAAAAAGATACACAGCACAAACCTCATTCGCATCCATCAGGGCATCTGCCCAAAACCCTTTTGAAGCCCTCGCTTTGCTCCGTTTTACAAGGATTTCTGTTGGGTCTGAAGGATCGAGAGACAATGCAGAAGTGTACTGTGCAATGGCGTTGTCGGGCTCCCCAGAGTCTAACGCCGTGTCACCAAGCGTTTCGAGTGTGTCGACACATTTACTTTTGAGATCTAAAATTGCGTGTTATCCAAACCCAATCTGGTTCAAATTTCTGTACCCACCTATAACCCAGTCTGCCGTTCCTTTGCTCGCACATATCTCATCACCAAGGGTATTGAGCATCTTGTGAAGTACCCCCGTTGCCTCCTCCACACGACCCGAAGCATAGAGATCTTCAGCCACCTTCCTTGTCATAGAACCGAGTTCAGATAGCAGATTCGATTTGTCGCGTTGAAGGAGAGTAATTTTGGCATCGTAGTCGGCCTTCAGTACTTCAACTTCCTCCTGCGCAATTTGCAATGTTGATTCGAGATGCGAGATTGTCTTATCTGCTTTGACGGCCTCCTCTTTCTCCGCGTCAAGAGCAGACTGTAGGTTGGAGTTGTCGCGCTGAAGAGTAGCATGCTGGGCCCTGAGCCTATCAAAGGCGTTCCCTGTGCGGGCGAGTTCATCATTCTATCAGAGAACGGATACGTGCGTTTCAGCCTGAGCGACGGTTCTAAAAGGTGAGAGTAGACGATCACTCACTTTCTAAATGGGATACGACAAGAACGACAATGTTTGTGTGATTACAGTGGCCATAGAAAGTCAAAGATCACTCACATCCTGAAAGAGATGGAATAAGTATCGAATGGTCCGTGAGAAAATGGTACAAGCATGGAGTCAATGAGCACTCACTTCCTGGAGGGGATGAGACAGCCAGAATAAAAGCAGTAAGGAGATTTTGAAACCACGAAATTAACGACGACGCACAAGCTACAGAGACCCGACACGGAAGATACAGTCTATGAGATGATACAAAAAGACCGACTGAACGATCACTCACCTCCTGGAAGGGAAATGACAAGTATAACACAGTCTGTGTGAGAGGGACGTGAAAGTACGGAGTCTACAGGCGCTTACTTTCTACACAAGATGCCACAAACACGATGCGTTGTATGAGATATTTGTAAAAGTGGGGGGCGGTTGGGCCACCACTCACGAGCTAGACAGGATACAACAACAACGATACAATCAGACCCAGAGCAAGAAACGGCGACTATGATGACTCACGAACTGGATGGCGTGCCGCACGAGATACGGTATGTGAGATATCGAAAAAATTGGGCAGTCGACAGTAACTCACATTCTTCAGAAGATGGGACGAACAGGACACTCTGTGAGACAAACGGAAAGTAGATTCTACACCTACTCACTTGCTGAATAAGATGCCACGTAGACAACACGCTCCGTAAGGCGGGTGTGAACGCACTGCATTAACGATCACTCACAAGCTAGGTGGGATGCGACAAGGACAATGCAAGTCATAAATAATTGTGTGCGCAATGAGTAGGAGTAGATGATCACTCACAAGCTACACGAGACGAAAATAGGAGTATACAGTTCATGAAAGGTATGCGAAAAAAAAAGCGTCAACCATAACTCACCTCCTGGGTACGGGGCCATAAACACCACACACTTGTGAGATGGACGTGAAAAACTTCGAAGGCGACGATCACTCACTTTCTATACGACATGCGAGAGCACCATGTGGTCGTAAGACAGCTATGAAAGCACGGAAGTGATGGTTACTCACGAGCTAGTGAAGCACGCCATATCGTGAGACGACTGTGAAAGCAAGGATTCGATCACCACTCACGAGCTGGATGGATGCGTCAATCATGATGCGTCATGAGGTGGCTGTGAAAACATGAATTTGACGATCACTCACGGCCTAGATGAACGGCGACAAACGCGATACGTCGTGAGACGACTGAATACATAAATTTGACAATCACTCACTGTCTAGATTGGTGCACAAGCACGACATTTCGTGAGAGAGCTGCAAATTCGACAATCACTCACGATCTGGATGGGAGCCAAGAAGCGCGATACATCGTAAAGCAATTGTAAAAGCATGGATTTGACAATCACTCACTGTCTAGATGGGATGGGACAAGCACGATGTGCCGTGAGACGACTATGAAAGCATACATTCTACGGTCACTCACATCCTACATGGGATCCGAGAAGCACAAAACATTGTGAGACAGCTGTCAAAGCACGCATCCGACAATCACTCACTCGCTAATGCGACGAGTACGATACGAAACATTGTGAGGCAGCTATGAAGGCATAGAACCAATTATCACTCACAGACTAGATGATATGCGACAAGCACGATACGTCGTGAGAGGGCTGTGAAGGAATGGATTTGATAATCGCTCACATTCTTCATGTGGTACGACAATCATGATACATTGTGAGACTACAAACATGGATTCGATGGTCACTCACGGCCTAGATGGAATCCAAGAAGCACAATAGCTCGTGAGACACCCGTGCGAATATGGAGTTGACGATCACTCACATACTGGACACGATACGGGAAGTAATACAGGTCGTAAGACAACTGGGAAAGAATGGATTTGACGATCGCTCACTCGCTATATGGGATGGGACGAGCGCGATGTGTCGTGAGACGGCTGTGAGGGCACGGACTTGAGGATCACTCACGAGCTTCATGGAATGCGACAAGTACGATATGTCATGACACAGCTATGAAAGTACGAATTCGACAAGCACTCACGTACTAAATAGGGATACGAGAAGCCAGGCAAGTCATGATACAACTGAAAAGTGTAAAGTGGATGATCACTCACATACTAGATGGGATGCAAAGGGCACGATGAGCCGCGAGACAGGTGTGGAGTCGACGGCAACTCACATACTGGATGGGAAGCGACAAGCAAGATACTTGGTGAGACTGCTGTGAAAGGATGGATCCGACGATCGCTCACTCGCTAGATGGGAGGCGACAAGCACGATACTTCGTGAGACGGCTGTGAAAGCATGGATTCGATGTCACTCACCTTCTACATTAGATGCAACAATCACAATACGCCGTGGGACAGGTATGAAACCATGGTTGACAATCACTCACATTCTAGTCGGAATGGAACAATCACGATACGTCGTAAGACGGATGAGAAAGCATCGACTCGAGGATCACTCACGAACTGTATGCGATACAACAATCGCAACGCGTTATGAGCTGGCTGTGAATACATGGAGTTGATGGTGACTCACAGACTACATGGGATGCGACAAACACAATACATCGTAAAACAGGTGTGCAATCATGAAGTTGGTGGTCACTCACGACCTAGATGAGATACGACAAACAGGATGCGTGGTGAGACAGCTATGAAAACATGGATTCAACGATCCCTTACCCCCTACATGGGATGTGACAGGCACAATATGTCATTCAACGACCATGAAAGCATGGATTCGAGGATTACTCACTTCCTATTGTGAGGTTCAAGAAGCATGAAACAACCTCCCTCAGTCTAGTGTGAAAGCATTGATTTGACGACTACTCACAAGCTATATGGAATGCCATATAACGGTTTTGAAGGCATAGATTCGACGATCACTCACGAGCTGGATGGGATGCGACAAGCACAATACGTCGTTAGATAATGGATGGCTATCAAAACATGGGTTTGACGACCACTCACAACCTGGATGCAACAACCACGATATGGTCTTTGAGAAGGTTGTGATATTATGTAGTGCACGATCACTCACATACTAGATTAGGCACAAAAAGAACGATAAGTCGGTGGATCCAGAAGTCGATGATCACTCACTTTCTGATGGGATAAGATAAACATGACAAGCTTTATGAGACGGCCGCGAATCCATGGAGCCGAAGATCACTTACTTTCTATATGGTATGCGACATGTACGAAACGGTTTCTGAGATTGGTGCGAAAACATACACCCGATGATCACTTACTCCCTGGATAACGTGAGACATGCACCGTACAGCCTCTGAGACAGGCGCGAGACCACAAAGTCGACGATCACCTACTTTCTAGATGATAGTGGGATTTGTGAGTCGTTGGCCATAGAATGGAGTTAGCGTTCACTTACGAACTACATTGATTCACCAGGTGAAATGTGGTCCGTGAGATAGGAAAGGATGAATTCGCAAACACTCACTTCCTTAATGCCGTGCGATAAAGACGATACATTCTGTGAGATGCCGTCGACAGGATGGAGTCGCAAATACTCACAAACTGCGTGGGGTGCAATAAGCAAGGCAATGTTTACGAGATGGCTGCGAGAGCGTGAATTTAAGGAGCACTCACTTCCTATGGGATCCGCAGCACAGTATGTTCTGTGAGATGATCGCACAACCACGAGATTACTCACGAACTAGAGGTGGATCCGGCAGGCCGACCTTCTGTTAAACAGTTGTATCGATATGCAGCAATGACATACTGTGACATCTTCTGGCATCTTTCCTGCCCTTAAACTTGTGACGTCGTGAAGATGGAGAAAGAGCGATACGAGTGATCGATCAAGGTGTGACGATATAACGTGACGTGACACTGACCCGTTTTGGTAATGAAGTCCATCAGGAGAGACGGAAACCAAGTACGCACATCTCAACGAAACATCCATCAACGAGATGGTCCCAGCGGGGTGATGCTACTGCGACCCCGGGGGGAGCGATAGTAGTCTTTTCTTGACCGTTCACGCCGCACCTAGAGTCATACACATAAAACGGAGAGAGACCCACATGCGGAGTCATTCTTGTCTTGTTAGAGCTCCGTCTGAAGTTGTTGTCAGTATGCAGTCATCTCGAGATACTTGACGTAGTGGCGCAGTCGAGGAAACACCGCTCGACTTCTGGCCCCTCTGCTCAGACTTGATGCACTGACGACGGGCTGTCTCACGAAGGGCATTGTGTTTCCAGTTACGACCACGGGTTAGAAATTGTTGTCATCCTCATCATTTCGAGACTTTGGGACGGTCTGGGGGCACGGAAAGTGCAGCTGGGGGCATGTTAGAGTTGAAAAGATGAGGACTGGGGACAGAAGCGTTTAGGACGCTGCGCATGAGGGGCAGGTACAACTGCCACGACTCCAACCGCTGAGGCTGTAGACGATAGGTGTATGGGCTCGTCATGTACCAGTCTGCGGCATAGCGAGCACCCGTTTTCGCGCATCTTTGTGGCTGGCAGCAATTCGAGAAGCGTTTTGCGGAGGATCCAGGGACAAATTCAAGTTGTCGTATGCGTACGCGGTGGGGATGGCATTGGTGCTGAGATGGGGCGGGCTATCGTCACCTTCTACACTGGCGCGGATGAGTGGACGTACCAGGGACACTGTTGGCACCGTTGCTAGCGACTTCCCAGTGTTTCCCCATACTAAGCCACAGGGAACGACAGCGTGCCATGAGACCGTCGTGCAAGGTAATGGTGCGCCGTGCGTCGAGTTCGTGTTTCTTGGCCACAAAGTACCAGTGTCTTTCGCAAGTTTGGAGTTCGGCTTTTTGTGTCTGGACGGTATAGTACGTACTCGCCTCGTCCTTCTTGTTGACATCAAGTTCGTGTTTGTGATGGCCGCTTGCGAACAAGTGACACCACCCCTGCATCCTGTCTGTCGGACGATCCAAAGGAAAGAAATTGAATCTCACGCATCTCGGAATGCGGGCCGCTTCCCGATAGCAGCGGAATCCTGCTCGCGTCCACCATCACAGTCAGCATCATCTTTTGTGTGATTTTAATGTAGCTAATCACTTTTCTTCCTCTCAATTCCATTGTCTCGTCTAGGAAACCATACTGTCAGATCGACGACTGGTGTTCGATGCGCGCAAAGTCCACTGTATGCGCATGCCATACCAAACAAAAAAGGCATTCAATTACACCCACGAAGTTGAAATATCCTCCGTTTTTCACCAAGTCCCTGACTTTGCGTCCTACGGCGAACTCTGGGCTGTACAATATTCACAGATTCAAAAAGGCACATAGACTCTCAGGAGGTGAGCAAACAGCTCTCGCAACACTCAACGATTGGCATGACTTCTGGGATACAATACAATCACGATACGATCATGGACGGTCGCCACGATGAGCCCCACACGACCACTCAATCATCCGAACCACAAGTGCAGTTACTACCGCACTGGCACCTGTCACGTCGTTAAGTCCTCAGTACATGCTGCACACAATGCAACGATAGCTAGAGTACTTACGCCCCTTCGCCGCATCCGCACTTGGGATTGTCACACTGAGACCGTTGGTTCACGGGAATAGCGTTTACCTATCAAAACGGCAGCATCAGCGCTAGACCCTAATGGACGCAAGCGTTCAAGACGTACGAGTTGCATCTTGGGAGTAACTTCGATGGTTAGAGTCAAGCTCTGAAGTATCCTCAGGGTGGGCCAGATGCCTTTTATACGCTCTACGAAAAGGCGACCCCGACTGCGCCTGTACTTGCGTCCGCAACATTGACCATCGTTCAAGAAATGCCTCAGAGTCTGGGGCATTGATGTGTAGGTTTGCGCCCACGGAAAGGGGATGATCAGTTGACTCTCTGTTGACGGCATTTGAGTGTACATGGTTGCAGGGAGGATATCCGAACCTTTTCTGACTCCGCTGCTGCCGAAGGACACCGGTCCGTGAAACGTCGCCTCGCCTCTCCCTCCGCGGCGTGCAGCGCGCCGTCATCCTGCTGGAACTAACTCCGAATCACCTGAACAAACGGCTCTGCCTCTGCACAAGTGCCTTGGTCGTTGCTCGTACTGCTCATGGTCCGCCAACACGACCAGATCACGTCTTTGTCCTCGAATTCGTCGGTGGAACACTCCATTGCTTGTTTCCTCCTAGGGATTTTGAATCCGATATGCCCCATTACATACAGAGAAGGAAAGCGGACCTTTCGTTGCCTCCGGAGTGTTCATCCAAGATGGTTGTGAATGGCAGGTCTTTACGCGAGCGGGACGTCATACATTCGCCATGTGCCATCGCACACCCCGAGTCGCCTTGCGGCTATGGGTCCGAGTTCTTGGGCCAAGTGGACTCGCATGCCTCCGTGCTCGACTCAGAGCGCCCCATTCGTTAACCCACGGGACCTTGGTTACCCGTTCTACACCACGACGAAACAAAAGGAACTCAATATCAATGTTCTCATGCTTCCTTCCCAGAACAAGAACTGGACGAGAAGGGTCCTTACCGTTGTAGTGCGTATAAAACAAACTTTGACGTGTTGTTTGCGAGGCTCTTCCGAGTCAGTCATATCATTCGACAGCCTGAGAGTACGATTTCACTCTGTACTGTGTTACTTGGAACCTCGGTTGCTTGGCACATACCATCGTCCATCGTTGTACAGGAATGATTGGGTGGGGTCTGATTGCTGCTTGATCACTTTTAACTTCGTCCCGGTCGTCCCGGTCGTCCCCACACCCGGGCCTGCATTCCAAACCGTGGGAGCCACCATTGGCCTGCCACGAGCCATACATTGCCCCCATCATCTTAGAACCAGCTCCGAACCACACGAACCAACCCTTCCGCCCACGAGGCGCCGTTGGAAATAACAATAGCATTCTCTGTGGACGTCGACTCGGAAGCCACTTCTATAATGGGCCTTGCTCACTGTCCTCGTGATACTCGAAGTCCAACTGGTTTGTTGGCAGATAGTTGATGGTCAATGACATGCCAACGTAACGCTCGGTTGTATACACCCCATAATTTCATTCAGACTTGGGACATCTGGAATCATACATTATTTACGACCATGGCCAACGTCATGACGTGTCAATGTTCCACAGGATCACTGATTCAACACTTGCATGCGCCTTTCTCGCATTGGCATCTGTCAAGTCATTCGATCCTCAGTACTGGATGCGACAACAGACACCAACTACTTACGACTCGCCGCACTTGCATTGGGCCTCGCCGCACCCGGCTTGGTTCACAGGGATAGTGTTTACCTGTTAGATGGCACCGTCAGCGATGAACCCAATGATCACAATCGTCGACATACGAATTGCATCTTAGGAGTGAGGATGGGTTGGAGTCAAGTTGTGAGATGTCGTTGGCTACCACTCACCCCCCTTTTATACACCGTATGAAAAGCCACCGGGCTGGTCGCGGTAGAGTCAGCTCCGAGGACCATCATGCGTCAGCGGCGCTGATGTGGCAGGTTGCGCCCACTAGTACGGATCGAGGAGGTCACTTGACTGTTTGACACACGAAGAACCTCTCACGTCGAACAAGAAAGGTATTAATTCGACTGCACGCATGGAGGTTACTCAGTGGATCCGCCCGACTGTGAGATCTCTTGTGATGATCCCTCCAATGAGCCACTGTCACAGTGCTACTAGTGTACCACACCCTGGACCGCACCTCCTGCACATGTGTACCTCGCCGTCATCCAGCTTCGAATCGCAGCCAATCCCACACTTGCACCGATGGTGATATCACCGTGACCCTGTCTCCGATCCTCGCTCATCACCTCGATAGACCTGCGGCAAATTTGCGGTCTCACGCCAAGCTTCTCGATGGTTACATCATTTATATTGATCTGATGCTTGTAGTGATGTCAATGCGTTACGCCCTGGCAATTCGACGGCCGGGCGCACTCCACATGCAGGAAAATGAGCCTTGAGTGTGGCCCTGATTTCCACAGCAACTTGTTTGATCCGATGATGATCGTGCGAGCAACCTGTCGAGTTACAGTCCCATACAGTAAAGTGACCACAGCAATACTAGATGAGTCGTTCATAAATGGACCTAGGTCCATTAGGAACGCAGCTCACGATGCATCACCTCAGATAATGACACGCTTTCATAGGTAACGGCAAGCGTTATCTCTCGGCGGCGGACGCCCCACTCGACAAGCCAATGGGCCTACGCCGATTGCAATTTGGTTCATGGAGATCGGGTGGTTGAGTACCTGCAAGAGGAAGCAAAATGGCTCGAAAATAAATTCGACAAAGGAAAGGCGGGCGTAGTTTGTAAACCGGATGTCCACCGGTTCCACTACTCTGGTTCGCTATCTTCCTCGTTCCAAGCTGGGAACTAGTAGGACGTGAGCCCAGCACATGGGACCCGTTATATCCGACGGATCATTCCGATCGGATATCTGCCTCGTGCACGAGAGCGGGGAACTCATTTTCGTAGACGCCCTCGTGGACTGGTATTAAACCCGTGCGGATATTTGGCATATGCATACAATTATCGTTAGTCAAGAAACGACGCGCGGAACGTTTGTGGATGGAGACAAAGGAACGACCCTGTTGAAGATTCGCAGGTAAGCTACAGACTCATTCTCAATACCAGCGCCGAGTGTGCACCGCGAAGCGATCTTGGAACAGTCCTCGCTTGGAAATGTGAAGCCGAGTATCCTCTTCTGCTCAAGATTGTCGCAAGTGTTGGAGCGGAGGCCGCGTCGCGACAGGTCCTGGAGCAGCGTGGAGTCGAGGACAGGAGTGCCAGGGTCCAGAGCGGGAGATGCCGGAGTAGCACGAGCGCAGGGTTTGAGCGTGGTCGCAGAGGGTCGTCTTGTCCGCGTTTCAGTTTATGCTTCAGCCAGGGCATTGGCCCACAGTTTCCTCTTTTCCATCCTGGCTGGAGCAGTGTGAATATCAGTATCCACCAAGATGAAGAAAGATACTACAGGTCTTACTGGTCACGGTTGAGTGAGATATGCGGTGTTTGCTAGTTGATACCACCCACACAGGTGAAGCATGAGATCACAAAATCGGGGAATTGTAAGAGGAAAAAATACCGTATGTCAAATGACCCACCTGCACCCGAACCCCATATGTGCAGACTATCAGACCAGTGTGGGACAAGCCGGCGTCGAATTGTCGAACGACCTCCCGCAGGAACCGTGGTTATCGTTCGATATGCCAGAGGACGGCATCACCTTACATCAGGATGCTTCGTGAAGGCCCATCTGCACACCTGTAGTGTCAAACTCGACGAGTACCCCTTGGACAAGAATTGTCGCGACGTCGTCGGCAATCTGCCGACTGCGTCTACGGCTCGAACGCATCAGTCACTGGTTGTGTTTGTTACTGTCCTAACCACGGTAGTCTAGTCAAAGAGGTTGGAGAAGTGCGGCCTGAGCGAGGCGTAGGAAAGTGTTTTACTAATCGCGACGAAGCTCGACTCGAAGTGCGGTCGTTTGTCTCGGTCACTTCCTAGTCATTGTCCATTTCATCACACATGTCTTCTACTTCCATAAACTATCACAACTCCCTAGGCCAGCAAGTAGCCCTTTGATCCATGCTCGCTAGCCCTCCGTGATGTGCCGTCGTGGTGTCCTTGTCGGTTTCAATCCATCAGGAAGTGAACTAGTGATAGTGTCTCCCAGGGTGAGTCCTTTGAATCTCATCCAAGTACCTTCCATGCCCTGACTTTTGGTGCCCATGACGGTCTCATTCGGTCGGACGATCTCGATTCGCTCAGCATGAAGGACGGTGGCTGTCCTCGTCTACATGCATATCTCTCAGGCTCCTCGCATTCCGATGTTCAGCCAGAAGCAACGCGGGCACATGATACAGACCAGACGATGGTCGCGAGAAACATTGTGATCGATCACTTTGGATGATGCTCCAGAGTCACAGAAATTACATGTGGGGAACATTGTATGCTAGCTGGTGGATTGATGCGTATTTACGTAGATAACAGAGTGGCCAAGGAGATCGTCAGGGGGACGGTGGACTGGTAATGGTGGGGAATTTGTGCAACTAGCTTTTTTGGGAGTCCTTGTCGGTGCTGCGTTTGACATAGTACGCGTGTCGCGCAAGTTGCTTGTGTCGCCTGGGCTTTTATATTTGGTTATGAATCAGTAATAATCTCCTCAAGCATGCTGGCTGTTGAGTGCTTCCTGGTGCTTTGCTTGTCCCACAGACTCCGTAATATACCGCTTCGAGGAGTCACTTTCTCGTCCAACATAATCCCATCGCAGCTCTCGTGCGATAACCAAAACTTCCTAGAAACCCGCCGTGGCCTACGGCGGGAAACACTGAGACGGGCGGACAAACAGAACAGGACCACGCTCTGTATGGGCGACTACGAGGTACGGGTACAAGGGACGATTGCTGTCTCTACGACGCGCGGCGGGTATATGTAGTATCGTACACGTGGCTTACACTTCCTTTTTGTTGCTTCCCACTCTCACGGAACTCGTATGAAGCGAATCCGACCTAATCGATCCTACTAGTAGTGTGTCGCTCATCAAATACTCTGCCGCCGCGTCTTGAAGTGACTCTGTCTCGTGCTGGCCCAATCATCATCCAAGTTGATCCGTACATCTGACCCCCCACCCTTCCATCTCCGCTCCATGCTCGATCCTGGATCCCTACAAATCCCTTATCATTGGTTTCGTGGACGCCAAGAAGATGCATCAGACATGGTATGTCCATGTCCTCTTGGTTGAAGGGGGTCTGCAGTCTGACAGTCTCCCTGAAGAGACCCGAGCGACCAAAACTCGGAGAAGATGTCGGCCGCATATTTCGTCAGCACGTCTTCCATCGTATGCCCATTCACCTGTTGTCTATCAACGACCACGAGGGCAGAGTGCGCTTCCGGCTGATCAAGCGCGATAACCTTCAGGCAGAAGATTTCGTCACAGAAGAGGCGATCGCTTCGTTCTCTGTTCGATTTCCAAGTCTTCCCCGAGAGGAAGTCATCAGGAGGCTCGTCGCCCAACAATTGAGATACGCCATCTTTTCACATCGCTGGTCGGACCAAGAGGCAACGTTCGAAATGGTGCACAAGGCAGGCCTGGCTGATCCGGGTACTGACGCGCCCCAAGAACCCGGGTACAAGAAGTTGGAGAATTTCTGTGCCATGGCGGTGGCACATGACTGCTGGTTGGCATGGGCCGATACCGCCTGTATTGACAAG
>JBBPRA010000514.1:0-20472 GCA_038092775.1 Boletus rubescentipes
GGGGCGATTAAGAGCATATACCCTCTGCACTGCCGGATTAGCAATCAGTTGTGCAAGGAGGAGCGATCCAAGTCCACCAGTGGACCCAGTGAGTAGCACAACTGATCCAGTGGCATATGTTCCGTTTTGCACTGTACCCTTCACTGATGCCGGATAGCCGCTGGAATACTTGTCTATCATGGCATTCATCGCCGCGATATGCTGCTGCTTGGGGTCCACATTCTGTGATTCTCCGCTTTCATCGACAAGGTTGGCGATGCATGCTGCGAGAAGTTCAATGGTCGGATTCTCGAATATAATGTTCGGCGAGATGCGGGAAATGGCGCTGCGTGTCTCGGGGTTTGTTGACGTCCGTAGGGCATTGACCAACTGATTCCGCAAATACGTGACACTCAAACTACAAAATGGGTCAGGGCGAATATGTCTAGAGATCTCGAGAGCCTACCTATCGAAACCCTGGGCAAAGAGATCCGTGGTAGCATTTATGCTCTGCCCACGGGTGATGGCGTTCGCGCGTTCTGTCAACCACCCTTCCAGAATTTCCGCAGTCCAAGCGGACGGCCCAGTGAATTGCGGAGTGGATTCTGCAACGTTGTATCTGTTCCGAATGTCAATTTTCGGTAAGCGGACAGTACGTAGATGAAAATTTGAAAGTACATACAAAGCATCAATTTCAGCTCCGTAGGCCTTGATCGTTGCCTTCTTCTGGATAGATCCCTTCGGAGTTCTCAAAAGCGGTTTCTCTCGACTCGTGATCAGGATCATTTCCTTGAATATTCTACTGAATGCTGGTGCGGTCTGGTTCGCTTCCTCGACGACCCCCCTGCGGCATCACGATCAGCATATCGCCCCAGGGTCGGTCTCGAAACGTACCATATCTTGTTCCGGAACTCAGCGATGGCGTTGTCGTCCCGAGTATCGACAGCGTGCTCGGGGCGAGGTTCAACTATGATCCCAACCTGATTTCGCTCTCGCCCAAACATTAATACACCCTGAACAAAGGGACTGGAACCGATGATGCCTTCCATAGGAGCGGGCACTGTTTTCTCTCCAGAGGCAAGCATGATGACATCATCTGCTCTGCCGATGCTATGATACATCCTGTTTGGTCATCTCGTCCGCAGCGATCATGGCACAAACTCACATCTTCCACAAGTCCTTCGTAGGATGCTTAACCCATAAATCGGATGTTGCGTACCCTTTGACGTCAGCGAGGTTCTCCACAGCCATCGGATGGTTCGCAGAAGACTAGAGTAGATCTGTCATGGAACCTGACGAAGCAAGGAATGCAGCGGAGACGTACCAATACTTGGCATTCGAAGGAGCCATCTTCGTAGGGAACCCATCTAATCTTGATGTCATCGGAGAAACGCATCCAATTCCAGTCACCGTCTTTGATATCCCCCTTCATTCGAAGGAACGTGGGACAACCGAACTCGGTGCCTCCATAAAACGTACCCACCGCCACCCCAGCCGCACATAAATTATCTCCAACCGCTTCCGACAGGGGGCCCCCTGAATATGCCTGCAGTGGGTCCAATCGTGCTCAGGTCCAATCAACGCACAAGGATGCCACTCACAACGACTTCGAACTTCTTCAACTCTTCCACATTCTCCTGGGCGACCGCCCACTGTTCCAAGAACATCGGGACCGTCATCAATGCCTTGCATCCTGTCCGTCGTGCGTAATCCAGCATATTTCCACTCGATGGTATGACAGGGGCAGCGTGCGGATTGGTCACCGCGCGTGGTGGATATACAACGGCTGCAACGAGAGAAACAAGCGGAAGATAGAGTTGAACTGCCACACCGTAGCCGTGGAAAGGAGGTAGTCCCATCACACCAATTCGACTGGAGACGGGTAAATTCGCGAAGGATTGCATAAAAGCTGGGTGTCATGTGAGGTATCAGCAACAACGAGAAGGCGAGAACTGATCGTGACTGACGTTGCACCAACCAAGATGCCTGGAACTTGTGACTGTGCGCGATTGGCTTGGGAAACCCGGTGCTACCTGAGGAGTGGAAGTAAATTGCGGGGCTGTCCAAGTCTGGGCGTGACGCGGGTCCAGGATATGGCACAAAGGGGTCCGCTTCGGCCTCGGTCCCAAGTTTCGGGAATGCGTATGATAGTGTTGGCAATTCATCGACTGCCAATTCGCGGTCTGGAACCTCCTCGCGAATGCTCTTGATCAAAGCGTTGTGTGCATGGTGCAATGTCAGGATTCGCGAGCAGTTGGTCTTCTTCATCATATCAGCCACACCAGCGGCCGAGTTTCGGTACGACACCAAGAACGGCTAATATGTCGAATTTGAATGAGAAGGTTTCCCGATTCAAACTACGATGGTACACTCACCACTAAACCGGCAATGAACATTCCAGCAACAACCGCATGGAAGAAGATGGTGTCGCAGTTTGCGATAAGCATGACAACTTGGCCATCATCACCCCCACGCTCGGGACGAAGAGCGTGTGCGATCCTGTGTGCAGCGCGACCAAATTCGAGGAATGTTATCTCAGTGGTATGGTCTGATGTCTGGTCATCGGCATATACAAAGATGGGCAGAGTCGGGTTGTTCTGCATATGAAAGCTGAAGAGTTCATGGAAAGGCAGGGAGGAATCGAATGGTGGAAGAACTGGGATAGAGGACATGATTGTGGTGTAATTGTGATGAGGGACTTGGAGGTCATGCTGCGCCAGCTTTTATAGTGGCTAGCCACGCCATCAAGTGATGGTAAGGCCTCGGCCGGTTTGCGTCGTTCACATAGACATATTGGCGATTAGTCTGTGTAAGGGTTAATTTGAGGAGGATCGACAGTGAGCGAGGAAGGGACTCGCCTACCACGCATAATGACACAACACCGCATCGCAGAAACGAGTCCGATCAGCGCGAATAGCCGATACAAACGACCGACACCGTCCTCCAATCAAAAGCCGACGAGTGACTAAGTCAACCTGACTGTTCAGTCCGATTAGGTTTTGTACCAACCTTCTTCTAGCCGGCTTGAATGGACTCCTTGGGAAAACATGTTCTGTAGTAAACAATACGGACGATGAGCAATGGAAATTTGTAAATGATCGAGTAGCCTGTTCTGAATTGAGAGGAAAGTTGAAACCAAGAGTGGCGGTGTTGGTCGTGGGTGGCTTAGTCAGTGGCCTTCATGTCATCATCAGTGACTCCCTTCGCGAGGGAACGCGAAGAAATGAGACAAGGATTGGAGGAGTCCGATCGACCCGTCTACAAGTGCGTGCTTTACTGTCACTTTGAACATCTGTGATTGGCGCACTCTGACCGAGTACTTGCTCAACGGACTCAACGATAATTACTACCAATAGGAAAACGGCAAGACGAAGAGGATATACAGGATTTTAAATATGACGTATCGTACAATTAGCTTCAATAGTTGATGCGAGGAGTTATCTCGTGCTAGTCTCCGTTTCCTTAGAAGGTACCACCACAGACGGAGGTGATCCAGTTGGATGGCACATCAGGGTACTATCAAAGAATACGTTTGCTAATCAAACGGATAATGGTGTGAGAAGCATGCCTCCCAAACCGTCACATCAGCAAAGAGAGGATTCGGAATAGGGCGACGAGGATATGTGAAGGAGGCCACCGCAGATCGTGTATTCTGTCGTTCCCTCACGTTGAGCATGTTGGCCTGTGACAGTAAGACATAACCTACGATTATCGAACTGGAAATCTACATGTCAGCCTGAGGGTATCTCCGGGGAGTATTAGAAGACTGAGTGTTGTACTACGTTGGGTAATCGGTCAAATATCCTGCACAAACAGGCCACGACACACCCAATCGACCAGATGCCCAGCACTCTTTTGTACTTGTATGTATCCTCCACTCCACATGTTGGGAGAGAACCACGGATCGACAGCTGTGAGCCGGCTTTGACATCAAAGATTGTCTTAGACGTGCAAGGTCAACGACTCATGGGTATGATTGAGAATATACTCTCCCTGAGGAAGCCGCTTCCGAAGCTGCTGAGTCAGGGAGATGAGTCACGACTCAGCAGTAGTCGTCGAATGCACCAAATCCTAGTGTGCCAAGCCACCCTCATTACCTGACCATCATGGAACCAAAAGTGAATTGAAGCATACCCCATAACCAACATCGACGCTCCGAAGACCATACTCCTTCAACCGGGAGTGAATTCTGGTGAAGATAGTAACACCATCTGTTCCCGATGAAGTCGGTGTATCGATCCCGCCGAATGCAGACACGATTACCGAGATTCCCGCCTTGTTATACACATCCAGGTAGGACGTACGTTGGCTGCGTGAGGGGTCTTGACACGCCTGAGCCATACCAGTTGGCCCGGAAGTCAGGAAGAAGGACAAAGCGCTGAGACTTGGTTAACTGGGCTGTATCCACGCCCAACGACAACTACTCACTAAAAACCCTGGATTCAAGTGGCGTCAGCGAGTGGCAATGTGCGGCAACGTTACGTCTACTCACCTTGAGGTCTTGAGGGGACGGGAAGGGGGAGACCCGGGCGTCATCGTAGACGACGAACCTAGGCACAGCGGGGGTCGGACGCTTCCAAAGGTCACGAGCATCCGGGCTGAGGCTCTTCACTTTGTCTGCCAGTGGGAGAGGAGGGACGATCCAAAGAAAGAAAATGCAGCGAGAGCGGTGGTGAAACGAGAGCGAAGTAGCACCATGATGGAGATGTAAGGATGAGATACTAGATAGTAGGGCAGGTAGCGTACTGACCCCAAATCATTCCTATGTTCTATATTCAGACCATAGCATATATGGACGTGAAAGTGAGAATGGACTCGGGGTACCCTGTGAACGAGGTGATTGTGACTCAGTGGTATCGCCGCGACGACCGGACTTGTTGGTATTGTATGACCGTCACCAGGGGTATTTCGATTGCATCCAAGCCAGCGGTGATATCAGCTTGCATCCTATGCATTTCTCAGAACTGCTGGTTACCTTTGACCGAGAGCACTATGTCCACATGGGTTTTGACGTCAGTTGAATGTTCATGGGGAAGCTAGACAGGATAGTATTAGACAACATTAGCTGGTACACTAGATTCAATTATGGGTCTCACAAGAACACACAGAAACCGGCTCTGAGCGAGCCCGTGAGTCCAACTCGGACGTCACATCCGTTGCTGAACATTTCCTCGAGTGAGGCGTAAGCTTGGCTGGGTGCATTGTACAAAGGAACGATCATGATGGATGGACGTGTGACCAGGCTACTAGCGGCGATGGAGGCGATTGATCAGTGGTTCACTGATTGCTGGCCTCATGGAACACGGAATCGGGGCAGAGATTTCACCAACACTTGATCTAGGGCCAGCTGGTAGTAACCTACCGGCCCGGAGACCGGTCCTGCAAGCAAAGCTGAGACGCGTTGGCATCACATCTACACGAAGCGCGGCTGACGTCGTTGATACACTCTGGACTTGTCGAGAAATAGTCAGCCTGGTAGAGGCGTAGGTAAGATTTACATAAGTAATGGTGGCAAAATGTTTTCAGGTGATGGCGGTAATCTGTTGGCGAGCATGTGGTGAGCTGGAAGGGATTGGGACTGAGGAATTCATGTGTTTGCTCTCACTAATATCTAAGTTCATCTGCCTTTCAGTCTATTTTGGCCTATGTTCTTGTTCTGCTAAGATTTAGCTTGATCCAGTGAGGTAGCGAAGAGAGGGAAGGCATATACAGTATTAAAAAAAGATGATGCAGCTAATCATCCCGCCCTGCTAAAGTGACTACGTAGCACTACAGATGAGGTATAAGAGATGTCCAACAAACTTCATCATACACACCAGCTGGGAGAGAACGCAAGCTGAGAAGCATGAGGACCATCACAATCAAACGACAATTGACATAAACAAGTGTGATGAAAAAACTGGACATTGTTAGAGCAGCAGCGTGCGGAACTGTCTTGCCATCAGAGACCAGATACAAGTATGTAATGGCAGCGAGAGCAAAGCCTGGCATGACTGCCATTGTAAGGGAGGCAACACGCCAGAGCATTTGTTCGGTGTGCGTTGGAAAGGTGAAATTCCACGCAATGCAGTGAACAGCGCCAAACACCATCCCAGCCAGAGCTCCAATGATTGATACGGGGAGGCTTTGTCCCAAACTCTCTCTATCCACGTCTGGTGGATAGCCGCAAAAGTAGAGGACTCGGTGCGCTTTGACAGCAGTGGCTGAAACACATCCGATGCCCCCAAGATTCAACAGTGGCCGGAATATGCCATTGAAGCGGTCTCCGATCCAGCTCTTCTTGACCCCAAACTGGAGCATGAACTCCCCGATAGTTTGGGGTATGCTAGGAAGGAGCGATCAAAATTCGCACCATCAAAGGAACTCTAGATGTACCTGTATTTTATCTCAGGAAATTCTCCTGGTTCCTTCCAATAGACGGGCACAGGGCAATGCGCATCCTTGGGCTTGTGCCACCAGAAGGCATAGGTGAAGCAACTAAGGATTGATATAGACAAGGCATCTATCTCCAGTTGCGTTGTGGGGAGTTGTCCGAAACCTCGGGCTGCGAGCTGGATGACAAACCACGCCAGCTGCAGGACGGCGACCGTCTTCGACAGCCAGTCTCCTTTGCTCCTGTCGTCGAGATCTTTCTCGGATACCATGGACATATGAACGGAATCTGCTTTGAGGAATTCAAGGAGTTCATCAGGAGTGAGAGGATAGTACACCTCGCGCGGTAGAGCTGGATCCTTGTCGATAAAGAGCATGAACCCACCCATCCATGCGTAGAATGAATGCTTCAGCGTCCAGCGGCAATAGCCTTGTAACGACTTCAGTGAAACTGAGGATGGCCCGAGCTTTTCGTGGACATGAGAGGTTTTGCGAAACGTTGTGCTTATCCAGGAATGTAGCGATCTTAACTTTTCAGACCACTAGTAAGAATCATTAGACAATGAATCCAGGGCAAGGTAGAGCTTACACTTTTGGTGGCCTCCTCAGGGATTGTAATTCTGACCTCGTCTACATCGCACGGAACAATTGCGCTAACAAGGCGAAGCTCGCAGCATGGCTTCACACGGAGCTCGAGGGCGCCATCCTTGTGGAATCGCTTTTGCACCATGCGGGCAGCAAAGAATTGGCGGATAGCCCACATGACAACAATTTCGGGGGCAACTAAAGCCAGGATCATAATACCCAGGCGACGGATCCCAACAGCAACCCCACCTTCTGCTGGACCTGGCATATTAGGGTGGATTGCTGTCCAGGCGCAGGCGAAAAGCGTCGTAACACAACTTGTGATGATATTCCATAGGGTTCTGGTACCCGTGCAAGACGAGGAGATCGCATGTTCGTATATGATTGTATTATTTAGAACGACGGCATAGGAAAACGAAACGAACAGGAAAATCGAAAGGACGAGACTCATCGTTGCGGCAAGAGTCGTGCTGAGAGGGTTCAGCCAGCAGGAGGGTGGCAGTTATCCATCCATTTGAACCACGTGCAATGAAGGGGTAGCCAACTTGTGGCCCGAATAGTTTTCCACATCATATTGCCTCATTGCTCTAGGGAGTGAGTTCCCCGTAACCACATGCAGGAACTGGGAAAGATGTTCGTTAACCACCGTGAAAGATGTAACCCCCTAGAATACAGGTGATTACCTGCGGCCGTCACGACTAGTACCAGTACTACAGCAAGTCCTAAAGTCGAAAAGTTGTTGATTGATATGCCACGTGTCAATGGCGGAAGGCTTTTTTTCATCAGTTCGACTGTAATATGTCTCGCAGAAACATTTCAGTAATAGCTACCCGCGTATGAAAAGGTCGGCATGGATGTCAATTATTGTTCAGGTTCGGGCTGGGGTGTGTCGCAGAAACAAGCCGCGACTCTACGGTGAAAGGTCCGATCTTCCGATCCGTCCCAAGCCCATAGTAATCGCGCTCGTTGACCGGCGTCGCATGCCAGTGGCAAGGCACCGGTGCGTCTTTTCCCTCCGACCCCCGAGGACAATCTCGACGTCGCCATTAATGAAATGATCTCGCTCCAAATAAGGACCGCCTAGAGACCCGATCACGGTGATCAGCATCAAGGATTGTGGGTCGTCTGCGTGGACGTCAACTTGGGGCATAACCGACACACTCTCAGAGGTGTTGGGCGGACTGGACGTTCAAGTTGTGTCTCTACACGATGAGTCATGTTCTAGGCTGGTCCACTCAGCCGTATTCTGAGATGTGGGTGTATTCAAGACGAGTATGACCAGCGTTTCCCCCGCGCATCTATGATACAAATGCGAAATAACAGCGGGTGCGTCGTGGGTGAGTCTCTCCTACCATCACAAGAATGGATATCCTCCAATCACTGATAGCAAATAGAAAATCGGTGGTATTGTGGGATGATTCTGTCCTGAATAGCACGGTCAACCAACCCGAGGTGCTCATCCAGCAAGTCGTGTCCGTGCCTCTGTTCAGCAGCTTCTGCAAGGGGAGACTGGGTCCGCTCACTACTCTGTCCCCATAGCGTCTTGAATTTCCTTATCTTCTCCTCCTGGCCCGTGACCTTAAGATACTCGTACACGGCTCTCCAGGAACTATCGAGTGCACCAACGATCCAGCTAAGTCATGGGGAGTCAGTACAACCATCCGTGTCATCCAAGTCAGATATCGCTCACCCGTGGTGGGTGCTCACTGCCTCGCCTGCAAAGTGCAAGCATTTGCTCGCCGCAGGGTAAGTAAGCGATGCATACAAATCTTGGAATTGCCCAGGTCCAAAGGAGGCTTGGGCCCCTGGGAAAAAACCGTCAATGCATCATCAACGAGCGGTGCTGCCAACTTAACCCAAGGCATGATCCTCACGGCCCCAATCCTTGACATGCATGTCGATAACTTCTTCTTTTAGATATGCATATGTCACGTCAGGATGTAGACCCTCATGTATCTCTGCAAGATTGCGAAGCACGAGGTCCAACAGTACCTCTCGTGATTTCGTTGTGGCCAGAGAACCAAGGGTGTTCGCGTCTGATCTCCAGGAGTAACTGGAAATGAGCACTTTGGATGGCGTACCAGAGTCGATCCCATGAGACGGGTAGACGACCGTACAGATTGGAAGATCCGTGAATGTTTGTCCCCCTACGATGCCCAGTTTCGTGGTCCACCAATTCGATTTAAAGAGTATCGCGATCTTGGTGAGGGCTCCATATTCCAAAGAACGCAAGGCATTCTTTTGCATGACATTCAATCCCGCACCATTCAAGTCGACGGTACGAAGAACGGAAAGAGGTAACGTGGATATGACGTGAGAGTAATTGTGTGTCTCGGCACCGTTCAATGTAACCGAGACAGATGGGATTGTTATTCTTTCCCTAGGTCCAGTAGGGTCACCTATGATCTTGTCTTGGTCGACAGCAAGATCGACCCGGTCATCAAGCGTTTCTTCTCTACCGGAAAGAGGTCTGTGATCTGAGTTGATCGGAATGTCGATTATCATATTGCTTTGACTTAGGGCTGTGACTCGCTTGTCGAATCGGATAAAACATCCCTTCTTATTTAGATACTCTTCGATCTTCTTCGACAACGTCTCTGACCCACCACTGTCCAAGTAATTTGTATTAGGCCAGGTCAGACATTAATGATGCAACCTACTCGAAAGACTTCCATTCTACGTCCCCGTAGTCGGTATCACCAATCTTGGTAAATGCCAGCGAGGTGAAGACGGTCTCTACTAATGCACCTTCACAACCACCTCCAAGAAGTCCGCACCAGTTGATAACGTTGTTGGGAAGATGCTGTGGAGGAAGTTCAAGGTGGGCACTAGGTAAGTACTTGGTCGCCATGTATGACCGGACAGTGTGCGAGTCGTTCGCCTTGAGAACCTCCCATCCTTTCTTCTTTCCAGTTTCGATATCCTGTACGAGCATTTGGGCGAAGGACTGAGTGACATCGCTCACAATTGCATCAACCCCTGCACGGATATAATCAGCATCCACGTCCATCTCTTGTGCACCGAATGACCCTTTAGGTTCGTTCGACACTGGTTCGCGGATACCATTGTAATAGTAAAAACCCGGCTTCGAACTATCCAGAGCCTGCGGATAAAAAGGTATCAGGCTGTCCTTGAGACGATCACGATTTTGATTTAACGGGCCATATTCGGTTAACTCTGCCAATCTCTTCATGACCCCATCCTTATAGCGTCCTTGGCTATCCTTCTTCGGAAATGGGAATCGCATGGCGCCTGCATCCTGGGGTAGAGGATGTGAGCGTTGAAAGAGTGGGTTGGACAACTGCGACGGCGTACATAATAGTCGTATATCCCCCCGCCCGGGAATTCATAAGTGCACATCCGACCACCAGTACGGTCCGACGCCTCCAGTATTTCGTATTCGATGTCAAGGGAGTCAAGTATCAGAGCTGCGTAGAGACCACCAATTCCGGCGCCTAATATACCAACTTTCTCCGGGAGAGAGCGCGGTCGGTCTTCAGAAACCCTAAAGGAACCTGATTGACCAGCTCTGAGGGATAGTTTCGCCCTGAGGCGTGTGTGATAGTCCTGTATGATGCACCTGCCGAAGAAAGCAAGTGGATCATCTTCAAAAGGCATCAAGAGTGAGTCAAGGTCCAGTTGCTTGTGGTGGATTCGTGCTGGAGGATGTCGGGAGCTTAGTAGGTGAACTTTTAGCACCGAGAAACCTTCTGGGTGGGATGGATAGAAATTAACAATGGGCCCGGTTATGATGGCATCCTTTGCGCCCTATGGTGGGTCTCAAGTAAGGGTAGTAGACCCTAACTAGTTCCGGGTGGTAATTTGTGAACTCGGCAAATTTCAAGCGCCGACCAATTTGCGCGTGTCATCGAGACTTTTATATTTTTATTTAAAAGAAAAGATTAAAATAAAAATTTGAATCCGGAGTCTTAATTTGGCAATAAGCGGTGCAACAGCAGTGGGAGACTAAGCACTGCCACAACCCATTGAGTCCAGTGTCTTGATTTGGAAGCATGCAGTGCATCCGCTTATTCAAGCGGAGATTAAATTGGTAGTCAAGAACGCAACTAGTTGGTCACACTAGTCGACCAACTAGTTGCCAAATAGTACTACCTAGTCTAGTTGAGACCCACTAATGTCACGGATGTATCAGCAAGTAACAGTTCAACTGAAGTGTGTCTAGATTTCACCTCACCATTGGATGCAGCCTACCAGTTTAATGGGCATCTTAACCAATGAGAAACAGGCTTGCAAAATTGTCATGGAATCTTTGATGACTACAGGTGTGTTTATGCTTGCCCTGTCACGTAAGTACCTGGTAAGTGAAACTTCGCTGATGTTTGTTTGTCTAGGCTGAGGTTCCACTGGCACCTCACTGGTATCAGACGCAGCTTACCATGACTGCCGGCCCACCAGGCAATCATAAGTGCTGGACCAATGCTGGGCTAGCTTGTCATTTTGGCTGGTGAGAGAATCCCCAAATTGTCCTGGAACCTCAGAGTACATTATTTGACGTTTCCAGATGTGGCATCCCGACTCCCAAGCACTGGCTTGTCAAGATGGCTTCAGTTATTCAGTGGAGTGATCGTCCCCGACTTGGGTCTAGGGATTGAAATGGTCAAGATCCTGCAGTATAAAAACAAGCCAAAAAATCCATAAAACTATTGACCAGTCACCAACACCATCTGAATCTGAGCCATGTTTTTGGAAAGCTGCATTGATGTGTTGATCATCGGGGCTGGCCCTGCTGGGATCATGTGTGCCAACACACTCGCAGTGGCAGGTGTAAAGGTCAGGATCATTGATAAACGGTAAGCCTTCACCATGCATATTCAGCGATCGCCAGCATCACGATCGATTGAGTACTTATTCGCCTTAGCTCTGTAAAGATCACAGCTGGCCAAGCAGACGGTATCAAACCAAGGACAATCGAAGTGTGCAGGTATGTCACTCCTCATGTCTTTCATCATGTCTCAAACCCCTGCAAACAGAGCTATGGACTTGCAGAGCGCCTTATTTGAGAGGGAAACTGGGTACATCTGTGTGTATGTGAATATGCCCTTGCTTGTAGGTTTTGTGTATCCAACACAGAACATGACTCCAGGCTTTTTACAACCCCAGCCAGGATGGAGGAATCGGGGTATGAGTCATGTCTGGTCTCGAAGTGTTTTTCAGAGTTTCTGAAGGTGAATCTTAAAGTGCACAAGTCGCACCCCTACTGTGTTTCTGCCAACCAGTACGTGTTATCCATATATGGTGTGACCTCTGTCGTTGATTTTATCTTCCCTGTGTTGACCCTTGGACGAGCGGCTAGATCACGCACCACCAGGGTGAAATAGAGACAATCTTTCTTGATTCTATGATGGACCATGGGATAGAAGTCGAACATGCAATGCAACCAGTGGATATCCAGATTTTGGAAGATGTTGATGAAATGTCCAGTTCTTCGTCATACCCAATGAAGGTTGGTGCTAACCCGATTGCTCACACTGGTTTGTAAATAATCATGATGATTGTCCAGGTTACTGTAGAACACTTGGACATGATTGATGAGGAGAGCAAGGTGGAAACTATACATGCCAAATTTGTTGTTGGCACAGATGGTGAGTCGTACCCACTCGCATTCAGATATGGCACTGACATTCGACCTATAGGTGCTCATTTGTGGGTTCAAAGGACTCTGGGGATAGAGATGGAAGGCAAACAAACGGGTAATCTAACTTGACTGGTTGTATGTTTTTGCTGTGTGTTAGTCAAACCAGACAGACTACATCTGGGGTGTGCTCGACATGACATTGGAAACAAATTTTCCAGATATTCGCAACCGTGCTGCTATCCATTCCGAGAACGGATCCTGCTTGATCATTCCCCATGAGGGAGAGCTAGTCCGTCTGTACATCCAGCTATCAGTCTTGGATACTGCAGGTCTGTCATCTAGTGGAAGAGTTGACAAGAGCAAGGTGACTCTGCAGAAGCTCCTTGAGATGAGTATTTTTCAAACAGGTGGACAACTTGGTCATTGGTTGATGAGTGTCTGCAGGTGGTGAGGAAGATTTTACATCCATTTGAGTTGGCCAATCTGAAGGAGATCGGATGGTGGACAGTGTACATCAGTATGTCACTTTCAAATCTCCAACTCAGGGTCATGTTAACTCATGAGCTTCCCTGCAGTCGGTCAACGTGTGGCGTCTAATTATTTTGTCAAGGACCACGTGATTATTGCAGGGGACATGTGCCATACCCATTCCCCCAAGGCTGGTGAGAAGATGTATTTTTCACCAATTCTAGAATCATTATCGTTTCTCTGTGGTTTAGGTCAGGGTATGAATGTGAGCATGAATGACACCCATAATCTCAGTATGCATCTCTCCACAGCATTAGATGTACACTGAAAATCAGTTAGCATGGAAATTTTTGCAGGTGCTAAGAGGATGGTCCAACTCGTCGATCTTGAAGACTGTAGGTTTTACACTTACTCGCCTTTCTGTGCCTTTAAACTCTTCTAGTACGAATATGAACGCAGACAATTTGCACAAGACTTGATCAACTTTGACAAGCAGTTTTCAAATATGTTCTCTGAAAAGCTGAGGATGGGGGAGAATGGAGACAGTGTATCACACAAACAGTTTCTGCAGTGAGCTATCTTGCATATGATGCTCTGTGCCATTGATGAATCTTTCTCATCAAATCGCCTACCAGGGCATACCACACATTCGGAAAATTCATGGGTGGTGTTGGAATTCACTATTTTCCATCAGCAATTGTGGACCCAAAACACCAGAAGTGCGCTGAGAAGCTCATCATTGGACAAAGAATGCCCCCACAAATCTTTATTCATGCTGCTGAGATGTGTCTGATCGAGATATGGGACTTGCTTCCTTCAGATGTTCGCTTCAAAGTGCTACTTTTTGTGGGGAACCTGACCGAGGCACAGGTCGCCGAGTTGAAGCTGCTTGCAGAGGAACTAAGCAAGTCATCAAGCTTCCTCCATAAATACAGTCCTGATGGGAACTTCTCGACTGTATTCGACATTATCACAATCACCGCGGGAAAGAAGGACGACGTCAACTATAACTATTTGCTCGTCCCTGCATTCTTCCGCCCCCACTGGTCAAAGTGAGTGTTGTTCTCTCGCCGCTGACATGGTAGACTGATCCATGTACCCGTCGCAGAGTGCTTCTGGACGATACTGATGTAACTGGGAGCAAAGGTGGAGACGGGTATGAGAGGTTCGGGATTGATCCGAAGGAGATCACGCTTGTGGTCGTTCGTCCGGATGGATATGTGGGGACCATTGTTCCTTCGGCGGCCATGGCAGACCTTGACTGCTACTTTGGTTCATTCTTCCTCCCTTGTGACCCTGCCTAGTTTGGATGAGAGAGTACTTGAGAAACAGACAGATGTAGAGTCATTATTGTTGATATGAAGAATTACTGGCATGTGATACTGGAGCACATACCTACTTTTCCCTGTGGTATACCATTAGCCCCATACACTTACATTCAAGGTATGAGTGTGCCTTCACCCTTTACTACAAAAACCCTTCACTTCATACCATAGCACCTCAGTTGCTTTCAGTCCTCCTGGCATCAACTGAGGTGAGTTATTCATATTCTCTACCTACTCCTATACTTTGTACATAACTCCAGTTAACTCCAGTCCTTACTAGGTAAATATTATAGTTGCTTTCAGCCCTCCTGGCATTCACTAAGCTCTGGTTAACTGCAGTCCTTACTAGCCTCACTCTGCTCTGGACTTCCAGACTTTGTCAGCCTCCTTTAGGAGTTGATAGAGGTACTAGTTGGAGCCAGTGAGAGTGGCAATGGTACATAAGGCCATTGTTGAAAGAAGACAATTTTGTTAAATAGAATCTGGGATAGGATGTCAATGCTGAGTCAATGTTGAGACAAAGAAATAGTGTGAAGAAGTTGCACAAATGATGTCTAGGGTCCAGAATCTAGGGTGATATAGTTTTCCCATGGATCTCTGTCCATGTTGCATGTGTTCTGGTGAAATACTTGCACAGAACATAACACCTTGCACAATCACCAGTGTGAGAACACATAGTAAGGAGAAATGCAGGCCTTTACCAAGTGGTGAAGATATAAAAGTGCACAATGCACCACTTAGAGCTCATAACCTGTTGGGAGCATATAATTGGCAGAACTTGGTTACATATCTGCTGGGGTTACTGGTGTAGGGAACCATTGTTCTCTACAGGTATATATGGTGATATTTTAGTATTCCCTCATTTCCTTGAGTCATTCAAGTCATCCTATCTGCATTCCTTGTGATCCACATCATATTCAGAACTTTCCTGCACTTTTCCTGGAGTGAAAACCATAGTCTGCAATCATATCTGTATTTTCCCATGCATTTTCAGACTTGGATTCTATTACATTATCCTTTCCACACATCTCTGTTTGTTTATATTCACTCTTTGTACATTCCAGACCATTTCCTTTGTTTTCATTTCAATTCTGTCACTGGTATGACATTTTCACATGCCTCCCATGGCTACTGCAGGGACATTGTTTCCTAGACACTCCCTATTTCACATTTATAGTTGCCATGAAAAGTCTAGGATATTCTCTGGACTATAAAATCCCTATATTGTGTTTGGCAATATATCTTTCACCTGTGTGCATTAATCATTTGTTGTTCTTTGTTCCTTGTCTTTCATCATTATCCTTTCCATTTTACTCATTTCTGGTTATCATCATTGTTTGGAAATTTGATTCAAGTTCCCTGACTCATCTTCATCATTGTTACAATTCTCTTCCTGGGTAGTGCTCTTTTCCTCGTCTCTTCTTTTCATGCCATGTCTCCTTTCCCGGGGTCCCTTTCCTACACTTACCATCATTATCTTCTTATCATGGGACCCCTCACATTCACCATACGTGCCCTTTAACCCCTATGCCATTCCTTGTACTACTACTGGACAGGGGATACTCTTTGCTTATCTCTTCTTAGTCATGGATGATTACTCCTCCAGCTGATTCTCTCATATCTGCTGCATACTCCTCTTACTCATCCTTCTTTCTATGATGTTCCATGACCTTCCATTCTTACTCAGTGGAACATTCTACTTAGTTCTGTCATGTTCTTTCGCTTACTCAGCAGATCTCTTCTTGAGTATATAAGTCCATACATTTGTATTTATTCTGCACTCTTGATCTGCACAATACACGCGTTGTACCTCTTCTGTCTTGAGTCACTTGCTCCAAGGCCTAACCAGCCTTCGCCCTTAGTCCACCTTGTTGCACCAGAGCTCGCCAAGCTCTTGATCACTTCTATAAGTCTACATCCTACTTTGAAGGACTCTTTGCTCTTTTACCTCTGCTTGTCTCTACAAGTCTACATCCTACTTTGAAGGACTCTTAGCTCTTTCTTCTCGACTGTCTGCGACACTCGTGTAACAATCATCTATATCTTGTGTTTGCTTGGATCCACTTTGCTTGCCTTTGTCATATCCATCCTGACCCCTATCCGCCCCCTCCAGTCTTCTCTGTCATCATCTCTGGTATGCCCTCATTCACCTCTAGGCCTTTGCCACAAAGTTGTGTCTTCTCTGCATTGGACCTCCATACATAGTCTCCATTCTATTTAGAGTTTATTTCCTTGTGCTCCTTCTTGACCCTTCATTCCTTCCACTGAACCTATCATTCTATTCACATTACTCTGCTTGTCCTTGTTCAGCCACAATTCCATCCCACATGATACTTTCCGTTTTCCATATGACCTTTGTACCTTTGCACATGTTCCTCCATTCCTGAGTTTGATCTCCGATCCGAACTTGTAGTATATAATCTCCTGTACTTCACCTATGCCCCTCAGTTTGTATATCAACTAAGTCTCCCATCCTCTCACTCAAAGTTCCCCTTCGTGATCTCCATCTCCTGCCACTATTCCCTAAACATCTGTTGCTCCAAAATCAAGAACACGACCTCGGCAAGGGCATGACACATATGTAAGTCTGCATCAAGTCCTCACTAAGTCCCCTCCTCTGTTATCCTCCATTGGACCTCCAGTCCAATTCGTACTAACCTTTCTTCTACCCTCCAGACCTCCACCGGACTTGAGCCCGGAGGACTCAGACTTGACAGTATATTGTTGAATGGCATGCCTAGCAGTGAACTAGGTAGGAATGCACTGGCACTTACCAAGTTGTTGGGACTTGGGGTAGCTTTTAAGGGCGATGGTGAAAGTAGAAGAACAAGATGCGTTAGGACTCCGACAGCTGAGTCTGAAACTTATAAGTACATGCATTATTACCAAATATGGTAAACTACACTACAGTACACTAATTAGGGTAGTTAAGAGCTGCACTATGGTGCTCATTCAACACTCCCCCATGCTAAGCAGCCTCCCAGAGGCACGTAAGCATCTAGAGAATGGTACTACTATGAGAGCAGCCTAATCATGGCAATGGTCATAAAAGACTAGTTCCAATTGTGATCTGAACAGATCGAACTTGATCTAACCAAAGTTCTTCATAAGCATGTCAGCTGGGTTCTGAGTGCCTTCAATAAAGAAGAGTTATCACTGACTAACTCCTGGATACTGTGCCGTTTGATATCAATGTGTTTGCTTCTGGCTTCAGTCACAGGGTTAGATGCCATAAAGATAGAACCCTGGTTGTCACTGCATACAGGGATAGGATGGAGGTTATATCCAAGTTCCCCAAGCAGTTGCCACAACCATTTGGCCTGTCTACTGCAATCAGACAGAGAGACATACTCAGCCTTCATTGAGAAGTGGGCTATGCGTTCTTGTTTGTGGGAGTGCCAGCTGAAAGTACAGTTGGCTAGTTTGAAAAACCAGCCTGTCTGAGAGTGATGGTCATTGTGATCAGATGCCCAGTCAGAATCAGTGTATGCTATAAGGCCTGCCTGAGAAGCACCATCAAATACAAGGGAATAGTGACGTGTCCCAAGTAGATATCAGCAGATGTAAAGTGCCTTATCAAGATGCTCCTTTGAAGGATTGGCAGCATGCTGAGAGAGGGCTGCTACAGCATAGGCAACATCTGGACGAGTGCCTAGTGTGATGTATAGCAGTGATCCAATCACTTGTTGGAAGTGGGATCGCAGTGCAGAATCAACTGAGCCAAGGTGTTTAGAAGGGTAATAACCCTGAGGCAAAGGTGTGGGGGCAGTTCTGGCATTCTGCATTCCAAAATGCTCAAATACTTTTTCAAGGTATGAGCACTGATCAATGAGGATCTTGCAACCATCATGTTTGATCTGCATGTTAAGGAAAGAGGTTGCAGGGCCTAGATCTCTGCATTCCCACTTCTTTATAAAGAGACCTTTGATCTCATCCACTATGGCCTTGGTAGGACCACAGAATAGTGTGTCATCAACATAGATGACAGCAACTACAATGTTTGTGCCTTTCTTCCGGTAGAGGAAGATACCAGCATCAGACTTTAGACGTTCAAATCCGAGTTCTTTCATGGACTCATTTAGAGTCTTCCACCAGGTGAGTCCAGCTTGTTTAAGGCCGTATAGGGCATGCAGTAAGTGGAGCACTTTGTGCTCTTGCCCAGGAACTCTGAAGCCTTTGGGTTGCTTCATGTAGATTTCCTCGGTTAGCTTGCCATATAAATAGGTGCTATGAACATTGAGTGACTTGATATGCCAGTTTTCCAGTGCAGTGAGAGCCAGCATAAGCCGGACAGTCTCAAACCTCACAACTGGAGAGAATATTTTGTCAAAGTCTACACCTTCAACTTGGGAAAATCCTTTTGCAACAAGGCATGCATGTTTATGACCATCGGGTTTCACATCAAATACCCATTGGTTATCAATAACTTTGCACCCTTTGGGTGGGTCTACCAGTTCATAGACTTTGTGCTTGCGGAGTATATCAAGCTCGCGTCGACATGTGGCTTTCCATTCCTCTTGTGCTGCAGCAGGTAGCTTAAGAATGTCCCTGTATGTCCATTCGTGAATAGGCTTGGTTTCTGCAGAAACAGTCTTTATAGGGATTGCCTTTGACATTAAGAATGCAGCCAAATCAGCTCCCCCTTCACTGCATAACCATTCAACATCATCCTCACTATCAGAAGCGGTGGGAGGCATAGGAGTGTGAGCAGGTGGCACAATGGAGGTGCCGGGAAGATTGCCAGGCATCTGTGGTTCTGGCCGGTTAGACTGTCCGGATTCCCTGATGATGTCATGCCAGCACGATTTGCGCTCAATTTCCTTCACTTGCTCAACCGGGTGTTGGTCGTCACCATACACATTACTGGGCTGATGAGGCACACGGTGTTCACATTGTGGACATGTGGGAGCAGGAGGGATTGCAGGCAGTGCAGCAGGCCTCTGCTTGCGCGGTGCAGGAGGCATAGGCGTTGCTGGGCGAGGAGAAGGTGGGCGAGGAGAAGGTGTGTGAGGAGGGACAGGAGGAGGAGATGGACGGCGAGCAGCAGGTGACCTGGGTTGATAGTCATCATCGTCTGCAGGGGGCGGTGGCCTTAGAGGTCCACATTCACCAGCGACAGGTGGTGTGACCTGTGCAGTAGGTTGCATGCGGGTTGGTTTTGCACAGTGGGGAAAACGGGCTTTATCAAATAGCGCATGTGCAGATGTAAATAAGACATTGTTGGAGGACCTCATGAATAGGAAGTTTGACTCATTTCCAGGGGCCACACCAATGTACACCATAAGCTCAGACTTAGGGGCCATTTTATTAGCCCGCACATCCTCTGGGAGGTACACATATGCAGCGCATTCAAAGACACACAGGTGTGCTATGTCTGGCTGAGATCCATGCAGGACCTCAAAAGGGGTTCGCCAGTTGTGACAGCGAAGTGGTGTACAATTGTATACATGGGTGGCATGGGCAATCGAGAATTCCCACCAATTTTCAGGGATGCAAGCCTCATGGCACATAGCCTCTGATTTGTCCATTACAGTGGGCATGAATCATTCAGCACAACTGTTTTGTTGAGGGGTGTGGGGAGCACTCTGGAGAATGTGAATCCCTTGTTCCTTGAGCATCAAGTCAAAAGCTTTGGATTTGTATTCTCCCCCAGCATCAGACATCCACTGTTCAACCTGTGTTTTAAACTGGGTTGATACCATCTTCAGGAAGTGGCAGGTTGCAACCAATGCAGCATCTTTAGTGTGCAAAGGGGTAGTCCATGCCATTGACGTGTAGTCATCCACAAAGGTAATAATGTACCAATAACAATGGTATGATTCAGTGGGGAAAGACTTAATGTCTGAGTGGATAAGCTCGAATGCGTGTGTAGCGTGACGCTCAGAAGGAGGGAAACTCCTGTTGGGTAATTTGCCCATGGCATAGCCAGGACAGATGGAGTCTGTGTTAGGAATCTCAACATCAGGGAAGTTCTGTGTATGTTTGCGGGCATGATGGATCACATCCTTTGAAGGGTGACCAAGGCGACGATGTACAATGTCATAAGTGAGTGTGCAGGTCATGGTAAGTCCTTTCAAAGGCAAGGATTCTAGGGTGTACATGTTGCTACCAAGACGACCAGGTGTGAATGGGGCAAGGAGAATGCCA
>JBBPRA010000515.1:0-20381 GCA_038092775.1 Boletus rubescentipes
GACATTAGATTTGTATTCATCCATGTACATCACTAATTAGACATCGGCGTCGCACATAGCATCCCCCATCAAGTACTGCATTTTCGTACTCCCTTCCGATTGGTATCATCGAGTTTGAGATAGCTATCGTTATTGCTCTCGCGAGCTTCTTCGTTCCTTCTCTCCCAATTGTTTGCTTATCGCACCATCCATCAACTTTTGTGACAATTCATGTCAGTTTCTTGTAGTGTCCAAATGCGCCCGTCAATCTTTACCTCTTTCCAGAGTTCGTTAGACGATGCGGTGTTACAAGCGCACAAGGAATCTTGGCGATCAACTTAACACCGTTATTGAAAGATAATAATAGGAAGGATCTTGTTCAAAAAAGTATATTAAGTAGAATCAATTGCTCACGCTCTCGTTCATTACAATCCATTTTCCCGATGTGCCGAAAAAATGGACATTCTGAGTCTTCTGCTGTGGCTACGTGCAGCGAGTCTCAAAAATGAGCTCTACAAAGTGCATGATACGGAACTCATTGTAGAGTAGAATCATTCGCTACGTCACTACGGTATTGCTTACCTAATACGGTACGTATCTCGTAGTTACTTGTCCTGTATTCCTTCGTCCGTTATCACGATCAACATCTGCCGCTTCGTCCCGCCGCTCGCGTCCCGTCCCCGGCATACGACTTATCAACACTCATGAGCATGGTTGAAGTTGAATGTGAGCACTGAGAAGCCCCTTTGAATAGGACGTGTGTACGCGATCATGTGATAGTCATGTGATCGCAGCGACCAACACGAACCCGCGGATGAATCTGCCTTTCTTACACACCCGTGGACCGAGACGGCGTCAGCTGGCTTTTACTGTCACACTCGTCAACCCAACCATTCCTTGTCTTGCCAGCGTACAACCGGAAAGTGCCCGCAGACTCGCCCACCTACAACCCACTCAGTCGCATTCGTCGTCTCACGCCCGACCTCGTTCTCGAAGCACCTCTATCCGGTTCCACTTCATCCATCACCGCATCGTTCGAGTCGTTCTTCACTCCAGCCTCGCCCACCTTCGATCTCGCAACAGATGCCAAGGTCGTCTGGTCGTACATGGGGCGCGTCGTCCTGTGGGCTGTCATCTCTTTGAGCCAAAGCGGAAATCAAGATGGGTTGCGCGGGGCAGTAGAAATGGGCGCAGACGTGGGACATAGTCCAAAAGGTCTGCCGTGCATAACACATGATAGCCTCTGGCTCGACGACGATGGTGCGGGTGAAATGGAAATGGAAGTAGAAGTGGAAGTGGGCGGCCAAGGGGATGCACCTTGCAATGATCTGGTTCGCATTCATTGGTTGACCACTTCAGGTAATTGTCTTCTTCGAGGGCGAGACACTGATGTGGGGAACTGATGTGGGGAGGTACTGATGTGGGGAGGTACCGATGTGTGTGGATTGGATGTAGCGGCACTCTGACCCTTCTTTTGCAAATGTCTAGCTGTTACATTAGAATTTGATTCACTTGCACTTTTTCCTGGTCCGGGTGTGTCAAAGATAAGTAATAGTGCAGAGTCCATAAAGAACCCTGATGCCCTCGACCTTGTGAATGCCGAGGACCTCGAACACCCAATATAAAGAGGAATGCACTTCGAAGAAGCGTCCTTTTTGTGAAGACCTTGAGGTAAAATATGGTCAGAATGCGAATTCAACCAAGTGCCAGGGAACGAAGGTTGCGGAACTCACAATGGTCTTCAATTCATGACACCGTCCAGGGTGTCGACTGACCAAGTGCGTCACAACGTCATCTTGACACATTAGTGGAAGGATTTCCCCGAGTCGCTTCGGAAGAGGATCGTTGCAAGCAACACCGCACGCGTCACCCTCCTAAGCAGACCAAAGAGTCGAACGAATGTACATCGTTCCTTCTTCCACTACCAACGAAGACGTCGTACTCATTATCGTGGTTGTAGATTCGGGAGTAAATGGCTTGAGCTCCACTTTGAAGTCTGACTCTCTGGATTAGTGCTACCGCGGGTGACGACGTTCTTTACTGGACTTACCGCGGTTATCTAATAAAAGGGACGATTGCTCTTTTTCAGTCCACCTGGATAACTAGGTGTACATGTTCGGTCTCAGGCATTCGGGCCTGTCACCCTGGTCATGATCGTATGGATCGATAATCAAGGATTCGACCACCCCCGTACGAGAGACGTCCATACGACTCAGACTCTGGTTCGAGCCAACGTCGCTCGATGGTACTTGCGTCGAGCGTCTATGTTTTCATCCTCCGTGTCGTCGGAAAGTTAGATGGGGTGGACGACAGATAAGTGTGTATCCAAGAAGCGTAAGAGAGATGTCGGCCGGGTCGTCGATGACGACTCGCTTTGCGATGCGCGCTGAATTGGGATCAAGCGAAATGCCAGTGCTATCCGGGTCTGGGCCACGGAGGAGGTTCCCGAGGTCGTTGGTGAGTAAGGGGGTCCAGCACTGCTAGGAGTAGGGCGTGAGCAGGAAAGGGTTGTGTTGACTGTTTCTTCAAATTCTTGAAGTGACCCAGGTGGATACTTACATAAGCAGAGTCAGAGCATGGTACCAGTACAATCGCCGGTAAAACTTCATGGACACAGGCGATCGCCGATTCGTAGCACGGATATGATCGGCGTTGGAAAAGGAGGCTTTAAGGAAGCGGTGGTGCTGCAAAAGTCGTTGGACACTAGTAGTATTCCGTACCATTCCGTGCTCGATCGTCAAACTACTAGTAACAGGACATGCTCCGAGTCAAAATTGGAAGTGAGTTCATAGGGGGCCGATATCCTACACATGTTGTGCATCGGGGCAGAGACATAGTAACTAGTATTGGTTGAGCAAGGTATCAGCGAGGAGTATGAGCGGTGTGCAGAGGACAACAGTAATGCGACGAAATGAATGGTTACTAGTTGCATGAGTTGGGTATGCTAAACAACAGGGTGAAGAAACAACGCTGGTAAGGATTGAAACAAACAAACAAACAAACAGCGAGACAGAAAGCAAGCAAGATAGCAAACTTGATCGACGATCCAAATCAAAGGAAAAAGAAAAAGGTCGGGGGGAACGTCCAAACTAAACAACTTCCAGTTCGCCCACCTGGATGTTGCTGTGGTTCGTCTTGTATGGGACCCCTGGCACTATGATTTCGTGCTCGGTAGCAACGCGCTTGTATTGCTGCTTATTCGATTGCTCCTTGAGCAAGAGCGCGTTGAATGAGCGCCCGAGGCGAGCAATCAGTCGCAAGGCTGGGAGGATAGGATGATCCATTTGGACTGAATGATTGGCATCTGAATGAGAAACCCGCTCCGAGGCATCATCATCATCGGTGCCATCGCCCGGGCCCGCTTCGGACTCAGACTCCGGTTCGTCACTTGCCAGTGAGCCCACGTCAGACTCAGACTCCGCTTCATCTTCTGCTTCATCATCCGTCACGTATCCGTCAGGAAGTTCACGAAGATCAGGGATCCAGGGATATACAAAGACGAGTCTTCGGGGCTGCTTCCGCAACGTTACGTCCATAGTCCTGAACTCTACTTTGCCGAGAGATGATACCGTTGCGCGATAAAGGTTCCCCTGGATCTTGTCGATCTTTGAGACGGTGAACATGATGCAGGGAAGCTTTAAACAACGGTTCCGGAAGGTTGCTCGTGGGAGTCGAATAACTCGGTGGTAGAACGCAAGGGCATCCTGGGGTACCAACTGAGTACGCAGCTGTTCTACACATGCATCGAGTTCATTGACCGCCATGGGGGGTGGCGTGTACGGCGCCTGGCTATAAACACGGAGGGAGTCGGGAAGAGCGGAATTGTACGGCAATGATTGTCCGGTCCACGAGATCACAGTGACATCTCCCGTGCGATCGACTATGTTTTCCAAAAGCTGGCCGAGGGCCGTCTTCCCCAACCCGTACTGGGGCACGATGTCGCTCGAAAATATTCCGAGCAAGGAGTACGCAATGTCCTCCTCTACTGTGGCATTGCGTGTTGATGCTAGGCGAAGTTTCTCCCGCACTCCCAGGTCCTTCGGGTGGAAGCTCGTGATGGTCTCTGCAGTGACTCCCATCGCCTGAGCAAGTTCTTGCTTGATCGCAGGCGATTCCTTGTGGTTGGCATGCGGGTCGTTCAGATAGAGTTTCCAGTCGCGATTATAGAATCGGACAACCTTGGACGCAAGAAGCTCCTGTAAAGTCCAAGCACGAGTCATCCATTTACTCTTTGTGAGAGCGAGATCATCGGGTTCTGAAGAGGACGAGACATCTGCGAGGTAGACGAGTGTTTCCGCTGCTTTTTCGTACCAACTGTACATGGAAACAAGGGATTGATTCAAAATGGCGCTTGTGTCCTTGTCGATGCAACAGGTGTCCGACCATGCCCATTGGAAGTCATTTTCACGACTCGTCGTACAGAATTGGCGGAGTTTCTCGTTCAGCCGGGATCCATCCAGTTGGTGGATCGAATGCACCAAGTTGACGTCCTTGAACGTTGGTTCTCTTCCCTCCCACATGTGGGAAAACATGATCCACTTGAAGTATTTTGCAACAGATTGACGGATGTGCTCATCATCTATTTTCGTCATCCCGGTCTCGGAGATGATCTTCTTGAACGACGCTCCCGATTGAAACATATGAATCCGCTCTTGTTCGTCAAACAATCGGCCCGTCACAACATCAATAAGGACACGTGGACAGAGCCTGGAGATCCTGGGAATGACGGCATTGATCGCGGCGATCGTCTCGCTCGGAGAAGTATAGTTTGCTCGTAGCCCTGTGCAATGTCGTAGTGTGTGCGATCAAGGTAGTGAAAGAAACCCGTACGGCGTATTTGTTCATCCGGGGATTTTTCGATGAACGAAAGCATGGTTTCGAGGGCATTGATCGCTTCACCATAATCTTCCGCACCGTGGAGCGCCACATACTTCCTCTCGTATCCCCGATGTGAGGATGGGTCCTGCTCGATCACCTAGGTATAAGGATGATGAGTCAGCGAACCACAGTCAAATGCGACACGTGCACAAACCCTATTCGCATCCGTCAGGGCATCTACCCACAACCCTTTTGAAGCTCGTGCCTCGCTCCGCTTCACAAGGATATCTATCGGGTTTGAAGGATTGAGAGATAGGGCGGAGGTGTACCGTGCAATCGCGTTGTCATGGTCCCCAGATTTGAGCGCCATGTTACCAAGCGATTCGAGTTTGTCAATACATTTTCTTTTGAGATCTAATACCACACGTTACCCCAAGTCCATCCAATTTAAATGTCGGTACCCACCCATAACCCAGCCGCTCGCGCGTACATCGCCAGAGGTATCAAGTATCTTGAGAAGTACTTCCTTTGCCTCCTCTGCGCGACCCGCCGCATAGAGCGTTTCGCAATGCCGTCGTTGAGCCGTGATACGCAGCTCGTCAAAGGTCCATCCAAATCCGAATATCTTGTACCAAGAGTCAGTGCATATCATAACGGTGTCACGAGATGTAACGTACGAGCGAGATTGTCTCCAGATCAGACCCAGTACTAGACGAAGCGAGGACTTGACCTTGTTCGAGTGACTGTACAGCGCGTACATGGTCACCATGCATGTGATACATCTTTCCAAGGACCTGGATGATATCATGAGAGTGTACCCACAGTTTGATCTCATACGAAATACCTGGATACAACAATACTTTATCTCGTTGTCCCTCGAGACATCGATCAGATCACGAACGCGTGAGATCGCTATGTCGCATTTTCCGGTCACAAATAAGACGATGGTCTAGGTGAGACGCTTGGTTATGTCAGAGACTTGTGCGGATACGGACCACTAACCTTGACGAGCAACAGCAAATTACTCTCGTCCGGATTACAATTTGCAAATGCGAGGTCAAATATCTGCACCGCTTTCTCGGGTTCACTCATTCTGGTTTGTGCGAGAGCCTTGGCAATATAACCCATGGCCGACAACTGAGTGTCGATAGACTTGATGCATGGATCAGTGGCCAACAGTACACCGAGAAATTTGGAAATTTTACCTTCCTGGCGCTCGCGTACGCTGAACTCCAGTCTTTCGAGTGTGCATACACGAGAGCATTGTGAGCAAGCAAGTGATGAATGTTTGTGGAGGAAGTCGATGGGTCGGGAACCGAAACAAGTGTATCCGCGCTAACGGAGCTCTCGCGCATCCATCGTTTGAAATCGGAGATGCCCGCGGACGGTTTGTCTTCAGGCGACTCCCTCTGTTGATCGAAATCCTCGGCTTTGGTATCGTTGTCAGCTTCGAGTGTTTCAGAGTCATCCCGTGCGGTTTTCAAAGCTGAATGGAGCTCGGAGATTGTCTCATTCGCTTTGACAGCCACCTCTTTCTCAGCGTCGAGGGCAGTCTGCAGGTTGGAGTTGTCGCGCTAAAAACGAACAATTTTAGTATCATAGCCGACCACGAGGATTTCGGCACCCACCTGCGCGGTTTCCAAGTCTGATCGGAGGCTCAAGATTGTCTGATTTGCTTGGGAAACTGCCTCCTTCTGAGCATCGAGGACACTCTGCAGCTCAGATTTGTCGCGCTGGAAACAAGTGACTTTCGTATCATGGTCGACGGTCTTGAGCGTTTCAGCACCCACCTGCGCGGTTTCCAAAGCTGATTGTAGGGTCGAGATTGTCTGATTTGCGTTGACAACCATACCTTTCTCAGCCATGAGAACAGACTGAAGAAGAGTGACTTTGTCATCTTAGTCGGCCATGAGATTTTGACACTCACCTGTGCGGTTTGTAAATCTGATTGGAGGATCAGGATTCTCTGATTTGCTTTCACAACTGCTTCTTTTTCAGCGTCGAGGGCCGACTGTAGATTGGATATGTCGTGCTGAACGATAGCATGTTGGGCTTTGAATGTATCAAAGCGGGCATTTGTCCGGGAAAGTTCTTCATTCTATTAGACAACATAAACGCGTGTTTCAGTGTGATAGAGTTGTAGAGTGTGGGAGACGATCACCTACTTTCTACACAGGATACAATGAGAGGAATAACATTTGTGAGACGGCAGTGGCCGCACAGAGTCAAACAACACTCACATCCTGAAGGAAATGAAACATGCACATTAAATGGTCTGCGAGACTACTAGCGGTGCAAGCACGGAGTCAATAGGCACTTACTTCCTGGATGTGATGTGACAAGTAAAATACCGATAGTGAGAATGTTTTCAAAGTACGAAATTGACGATGACGCACAAGCTATATGAGTCGTGACAAGGACAGTAAATCACATGACTGCAAAAAGACGGAGCCAAAGATCCCTCACCTCCTGGAGAAGAAATGATGTGCATCTGTGAAAGGAATGCGGGAACAGAGTCGACGACAGCTCACTTTCTACGCAGGACAAACACGATATGGTGTATGTCATATCTGGAGAAGCAGGGACACGGCGGACGATCACTCACGATCTATACAACAAGAATGATACAGTCCTAACCAGAGCTAGAGAAAAATAATAATCACTCACGAACTGGTTTGTGACGCCGCAACAATACCGCAAAGTACGGTACATGAGATAGGTATCAAATTAGGGAGTCGACGATCACTTACTTCCTTGATAGCGTGAAACGAACAGGACAGTCTGAGACGAGTGGGAAAGCACACATTCTACGATCACTCACTTGCTGAATAGGACATCACGTATATAACACAGTCGGTAAGAGAGCTGTGAAACCAGTGTATTGACGATCACTTACAACCTGGATGAGATGCGACAAGGATAACATCCATGAAGACTTCTCTGCGAGATGAGTCGACAATCACTCACAAGCTACATGGGGCGTAAATGGGTGGATGCAACCTGTGAGATGGGTGGGAAAATGATGACGACGACAACTCACCCCCTGGATAAGTGACAAGACAGTACGGTGCGTGAGAGCGATACGAAAACTCAGGCGACGATCACTCACTTTCTAAATGAGATTTAGGAACGCCATATGGTAGTGAGACAACTGTGAAAAAATCACGGAGGAGACGATCACTCACAAACTAGATGGGATGCGATAAGCACAATATTTTGTGAAACAGAGGTGAAAGACCGGATCCCAAGATCACTCACAAACTAGATAGGATGCAACAAAGACAAGACATCGTGAGACGACTGTGAAGGCGCGGATTCGACGACCACTCACATGCTAGAAGATGGGATGCCACAAGTACGATGTGTCGTAAGACGACTGTAAAAGGATTGATTCGAGGACAACTCACGCCCTAGATAGGATGCCATAAGCGCGATACTTCGTGAGACGACTGTGAAAGCACGTATTCGACGACCGCTCACCCCCTAAACGAGACGTGACAGGCACGATATCTCATGAGACGGCAGTGATAGCACGGAATCGACGACCACTCACTTCCTACATACAACAAGTATGATAGATCATGAGACGGCTGTAAACATGGATTGGTCGGTCACTCACGACCTAGATGGGATACAATAAGCACGACAGATCATGAGACGGTGGTGAAAGCATGGATTCGATGATCACTCACATACTAGATAGGATTCCACAAGCACGATGGGTTATGAGACGGCGATGAAAAAACGTGGATTCAATGATCACTTACTTTCTAGAGTGGATGCAACAAGCGCGATACATCATCAGACGGCTGTGCATACACGGGTTCGACGCTCACTCACGACCTAGATAGAATGCGGCAAGCACGATACGTCGTGAGAATGCTGTGAAGGGATAAATTTGAGGGTCACTCACAGACTAATGGGAAGCGACAAGCAATACGTCATGAGACGGTCGTAAAAGCGTGGGTTCGAGAACACTCACGAGCTAGATGGGATGCGACACACGTCGTGAGACGGCTGTAGAAGCATGAATTCGAAGATGACTCACTCTCTACATGGAATGCGACAAGCACGATACGTCATGAGACGGCGGCGAAAGTACTATGAATTCAAGATCACTGACATACTATATGGGATGGAGCAAGCACGATACGTCATGAAAATGGAGGGGAAAGGATGAATTCAAGGATCACTTACAACCTAGATGGGATGCAACAAGCACAATTTGTGACACGACCGTGGAGAGATAGATTCGACGACTACTCACTTCCTAAATGCGCCAAGAACGATACGTCGTGAGACGGCTGTGAAACCACGGGTTCGAGGGTGACTCACAAACTAGACGGGATGGGACAAGCACGATACGTAGTAAGATGGCTGCAAAAGCATGGATGCGATGATGACTTACTCCCTAGATTGGATGGGAGAAGATGTAATGAGACCGCTGCGAAAGCATGAATTCGACCATCACTCACCTCCTGGAATGCAACAAGCATGATACGCCGTGAGATGTACGTGAAAGCATGGAAATTCGACGATCACTCACTCCCTAGGTGGGATGAGACGGACGGTATGTCGTCAGGGGGTTGTGAAAGCATGGATTCAACGATTACTCACATACTAGATGTGACAAGCACAATACGTCGTGAGATAGCAGTGAAGGTATGGATTTGAGGATCACCCACATGCTAGATGATCGATGAGATACGATAAGCGAGATAGGCCATGAAGCGGTTGTGAAAGCATCAATTCGGCGATCACTCACTTCCTATATAGGATGCGACAAGCACCGTCGTTAGACGGCTGTGTAAGCATCGAATCGACGATCACTCACTTCCTAGATGGGATGTAACAAGTATGAAACGTGAGAAGACAGTGAAAGAACAGATTGGAGGATAAAACGATCACTCACAAGCTGGATGGGATGCGAGAAGCATGAGACATCATGAGACAGCCGTGAAAGCTTAAATTTGACAATCACTCACTCTCTAGATGGGATGCAACAGGCATGATACGTCATGAGACAGCTGTAAATGCATGGACTGGTCGATTACTCACATACTAGAGATATCACAAAGACGATATGTTGTCAGGGGGCCGTGAAAGCATGAATTGGACGATCGCTTACTCCCTAGATGAGATGCAACCATCACGATATGTCGTGAGACGGTTGTAAAAGTATTCATTTAATGATCACTCACTTCCTAGGTGGGATGCGACAAGCATGATACATCGTGAGACGGCTGTGAAAGCACGGATTCGACGGTTACTCACTCCCTAGATGGAATGACAAGCCAGATACGTCGTGAGACGGCCGCAAGCATGGATTCGATGACAACCCACTTTCTAGATCAGATGCGACAAGCACGGTGCGCCATGAGATGGCTATGAAAGCATGAATCCGACGGTCACTCACTTCCTAGATAGGATACGACAAGCACCATACGTCATGAGGAGACTGTGAAAACGTGGACTCAAGGATCACTCACTTTCTACATGGGATGCGACAAATACGGCACGTCGTGAGACGACGGTAAAAACATTGGCGAAATGATCACTCACGAGCTAGATGAGATGCGTCAAGCAGGATACGTCCGTGAGATGGCCGTGCAAGTACGGATTCGACGATCACTCACGAGCTAGACGGAATGCGACAAACAAAACGTCGTGAGACGCCTGTGAAAATATAGACTCGAGGATAACTCACATACTAGATGGAATGCGACGGGCGCGATTGGTCGTGAGACAGACTTGAAAACATAGACTAGTCGATCACTCACTTCCTAGATGGGATACGACAAGCATGACACGTTGTCATACGGCTGACAGCATGGATTCAAAAATCACCCACCCTCTACATGGGATGTGACAAGCAAGATGCGCCGTGAGACGGTTGTGAAAAGATGAATTCGAGGAACACTCACCGCCTAGATGGGATGCGACAAGCACGATACGTCATGAGGCAGATGTATATCCACGCAACCGACAATCGCTTACTTTCTAGATGAGAGTGGTATACGGTCTGTGAGTCGTTGATGATTGAGTGGGGTCAGAGATCACTCACGAACTACATAAGTGCATCAAGTAAGAAAAAGGTCCGTGAAATGACTGTCTGAAGATGTATTTGATAAACACTCACTTCCTTGATGAGGTGCGACCAACATGTCACGTTCTCTGAGCGTCGTTCGTAACATGAGTTCGCCAATCACTCACAAACTGCACGAGATGCCATTAGCAATGGCTGTGAGCATGGATTCGAGGGGTACCCACTTTCTACATGAGGATCGACAAGTACGACGTGCTCTGTGAGATTATCGTGTAGATACTAGTACGAGATTACCCACGAGCTAGAGGTAAACCCGATGTCGACCTTCCGTTAGACAATTGAATCAACATCGATCCATTGACTTACTTCTTTAGGCATCGTTCCTTCCCTTTGACTCGTCGGTTGACCGCGACACTGAGAGGACAGAGTCCTATGTAATGGAGATGGTGGAAGTGCGATGCAAGTGATAATCGATCATCAAGAGGTTTATGAGTGGGTTTCAATGTCACGTGACATTGTATTGACCAGTTTAGGGCGATCGGTTACCGCCGACAGGCACTTTTCAACTCAGGCTACGAGCAGTGGGACCTGATAGCCTCCTAGCACATTCGGACTGCCTGCCGTCGATGCTAGTGGGCGTCAACGCAGCGTAGATTGCAGGGAAGAAGTAGTTTCGGCACCAGACTTTTAGTCTTGGGTTCCCAAGTAGTATTAGGGCCAGTGTTTTTTTGGCAGTGACCACTCCTTCCTTCGGTTCCGAGTCATGCATGGTCCGAAGAACGCGACTTCACGAAACCGTAGGCAACTAATCTACACTTGTGCAGTACGTGAATACTGAAATATCCGATAACAAGCAGTCGGTGAAACGTAAATACACAACAAGTGACCCAGGAGTTCTGCCGTGAACGAGGTGTATGAAGTGGAATCAATCCTATCTTCCTTCAACCTATTTGGGAGTAGAATCGGCTGGCAATCTATCCCGAACACGGAAATATCCTCTGAACGCGACACGCGCGTCTTCGAGCAGTACTCCCAGCAATGCTCTGTCCGGACCTACAAGCGCCCGGTCCTTCTCGTCTACCGCCAAGTCAGGCCATACTTCGGACTCGTCGCCAATGTTCAGAAGTTGCTGTGCGACCTTGTCCGTCCATCGTCCCCAAACAGCGGAGTCGTTTCCGAGACACGAACGCAGAACCCTGACGCGAGCAGCCTTGTCCTCTTCCGGGGACGTGCGCTTAACCCCATGGAAGACCAGCAAACACACGAAAACTGCCATCGTCGTCCTAGTACCTGCACGGAACCGGAGTATCACCGGCTTCCCAAGGGTCTCGAAGAGTAAATCTGTCAATATCTTCTCCTTCTCCAACGAGGACAGGTAAGAGTTATACACCCGCGAGACGCCGATTGAGACAAGGAACATGACCTGGCCAAAGAGCGTTCCTTGCGGGATGAGGAGAAGTTGGAGAAGGAATTGGAGAAGGAGTAGGAGGGAGCATACACCGACACCATGGTAATTGGGTACGGTGCCATTCTCCTCGTTGCCATGTATCCAGTCCATCTTGAGATCGAAACGCCCTTTTGTGATGGCGTTCACGTCCCGCTCTTTCCCTCTGATCACCATCACCTCGTCCTCTCCCATCAGTATGCCGTGACCCGGAGGAGCCCCTGGAGCTGGTTCCCTTACAGACGTGATCCTCAGCTTTCCTTTACCGATGACGAAGCAAGCCCAGCCATTGGACATGATACCGATTAAGATCATGAAGAAGCTGATCCAGTCGCGGACCAGCGCACACATGAGGCAGGTTACGACGCTGGCAGTGATGGGGATGAACCCAAGGAAGGCGCTACGAAGGGGTTTCTGTTTGAAAGGCGCATCATAGTGGACGTGCCTCATGGCTAGGTAGGCAACATCGAAAGGCCTCGTCGTCCTCGTCTCTATCACATTTTCTTCCACCCCCAACTCCTTGATCCGTTTCATCATCAGATAAGCTGGATACCACGTGGTCATCGTCGTTCCAGACAAGGCTGCGGTGTACTGAGGTCCCTTCTCGCTATCGAGCCCAAATGAAACAGCTGGCGAATCATTTGGGCCTGGAAACAATGCATCCCAGAAACGTGAGTTCGCCATTCTACCGAGACATTTCGCAAGCATGTGGTTTCCTGGAGAGTTGTACCACCCAACCCACCGTCTGCCTTCATAGAGGTGGACGGTAGCCATAGCTGAGATAGCTTCTTCGCCACCGAAAAAGCCAGTTGCGCCTGCCAAGTCGAGCTTGAACGCGGAAGCTGCAAAATATGTGCTGAGGAGAGGCATTCTTTAGACGGGTCATACTCACCGTCTTCGGCGCCATAAATACCCTGGCGCTTCGAGTGTGGCTGAGAGAGATTTACAAGAACACGCTGCGGATTGTGGCAGGAAATCGTGATGATATCGATCCTGCATTGGACCCTCAAGCCTCAAGGACTCGTCCATGCGCCACGGAGTTGAAAGTAGAGGCGACGAGTGATCCGAAAACGCGTGTCTTCTATTTGACGCTCGATCACAACTCGTCCACAATGTCAAAGTTTGGGCAATGGTCGCAGAATAAACAATCGAGATGTTTCAGCGCGAACAATCTGTCAAATGGTACTAATTTCACCCATTTCCAGTTCGCTGGGAATGCCATGACTCAGAAGCTGACAATGTTGTCCGAGAGAAACTTACACCTTATCAGCGTGTGGCAAGAAACGGCTCGTGTTGTCAACACCGCTCCAAGCATGTCCACTGGACCTTCTGGGTCACAGTATTTTGGCCCTTCGTCGCCCATCGTGTCAGTAACCAAACGTTGATGGCGAGCGTATAACATGCGCCGGGGGCATCGATAGCGCGTGTCAAATTACGGCGCAACCGAACGTTCTCCCTTAATTAATACGGCGAGGCGCCCCTTACAATTCGATATGACCTTGATGGGCGCGTGGAAGGAGACAAACATCACATGCAGCGCACTCGAAAGTTCCAGGACCCTGCGCTCGTTGGCCTTTCCTATCACTGGCCAGTGGCTGTTTCAAGGATCCCCTTGGACCCTAGATAGCAGCGGCCTCGAGTCATTAAAACGGAGGAAGCGAATGAGAGCACGTACTCCATTCAACATCCGCCGAGTCAAGGCATCTCCCTAATAGTGCGCCCTTCAAATTTGGTGCACATATCGTATTGTGAGGATACAACCTATGATATAGCTGCGAGAACACGAACTCGACGATATTGATAACGAAAATATCTTGTTTGTCTGAGCCCTCAGGCCTCAGCGCTCAGCCCTGCGTCGAACGACTTGAAGTGTGGGAAACGCTGGCAGACACTTCATTACGAGAGCCGCATTCAGGTGACCCTGCATATGCCAGCCTACAACCGTCCACCGACACCGACACCCCCTCCGATTCCGGTTCATCCATTCCTGTGTCGAAACATATATCATATCATACAGGTCCCTCTCAACTGCCCCCTACCCCCTCCATTGACAAATTCTGGCCGAAAGGGAGCGACCCCACGCGAGGTTACAACCCTCATGAAAGGAACCACGACGCACCACCCTCCTGGAACGGATATGGCCCTCCCAACTCTTTCGGATTCCAGTGTTTCATGATATCCTTGTTCTTCCGCATCACCTCGTCGTATCGTTCATTCGTCACCCAGCCGTCGCCTTCCAGCTGCAACCCCTCGAGTACTTTCTCAACGCGGTCCTCGTACGCCATCAACCTAGGGTATGCCTCTTGATGTGTCGCGACCTCGTCTTTTTCCCACTTTACAGGGAAAGGCGTGCCAGGGGCGATTTCATCCCAAGCATCTTGTAGCTCGAGTAGCACCTGTCGTAAACGATGCATACCTTCATACCACGTCCGGGACGCACTGAGTATCGGCGGTATGATATGTTCGATATGGGGATATATTTGTGATGCATGGTAGAGGGGGTTATGCTCTATGACGCGCGTTTCATAGTACTTGTGAATGATGGCGAGTTGTTCTTGACCTTTGAGATATTCCTTGTCTTCTTCTGAACAAGTTTCGAAGTCTGGGGGGAGCGTTGGTACAGCCATGCCAGGAGGAATGGTGATGCGGTTGTCTCCTTCGTAACGCACGCATGCTGCAAAGGTGGCTTGAAGAAAGAGTGGTCGAACACTGATGCCTTGCCAATCGATCAAGCCTAATATGTCCGGCGAGCCTTCAGAAGGGACGAAGATATTAGACCCGTGAAGATCGGTGTGCCAAAGCACCGGGGAGCAGAGCTCGTCTGGGGGAAGAATGCTCGATACGACCGCAAGAAAGTTGTCCAGGAGACGGATGTGGGCATCGGGTACGTTCTCGCTGCCGGGACGACGAAACAGATTGTTCGGTCTGCGTGGAACGGTAAACGTGGATAACCATTGCTTTTTCAATGCCCACGATTGCTTTGATGTAGGAAAACGTATCTGGCCCTGAGGAAAACAGAGTGAAAAGTGTGCATCGAGGGTGAAACCGGAACTGACATGGGCCATGATCGACATCCAAACGGCTTCTATCTCCCCGCCAGATATCCCATTTGACATAAGGTCCTATGCGGAATCGATCGGCGCCGCCTCCCTGTACGCCCTCGGCATAAAGCGGACGTTGCTGCAACTCGGGAGAAACGTCCTCCTTGTAATACAGGCTCCCTATCTGAGAGAAACGATGCTGAACAAATTTGCACTCCACATCGATGAGTTGGTCCACCAAGTGTGCTGCTTCGCGCTTGAACTCGTTTATTCGTTTGTGCAATTCCACTCCTTGGACGTATTCCATTAGAATGTACTCGACCCCTACCTCAGATCCGTCCGCGTCTACGTTCCAGCCCAGGATACGTGGAACGGGTAAACCGAGGATGTTCCTTGCGTAGTCCATGGTTGCGACTTCACTAGCAGTGCAGAGACGGCGCGGTGCTACAAGTGAGCAAGGGAGCTTGGCGATCAACTTGACGCCGTTGTCGAAAGTTAACAGGAAAATCTTGTTAAAAGAACCTATCTAAGGAGGTTATAAAGTCAAAGACGACATGAAAAACGTTACCTTCCGCGGTCTTGACCATTTCGACGCAGCGACCGGCGCCTGCTGCTATCGTAGCCACTCGTTTGAGGGCGTCCACATTAAAGGACACATACCGAATACGCATTTCTGCAAAGCTTGCGGTTTAAGGGTGTTGTAAATAGAATCAACCGCTCACGTTCTCGTTCGTTGTAAATCCATCTTCCAGATGTGTACCGAAAAAAATGGTCATACTCTGCGTCTTCCGCCGGAGTTGCGTGTTGCGAGTCCGAAGAACGAGCATCTCTACGTTTAATGCTGAACTTCTTCTTGAGCACTTTGATGCCAGTCGGAAGCTCACGAAGACGATGAAAAACTTGGACCATTATTGAAGTGGGGTTGACAGTTTTTCAAATGCGAGCGTTTTACAAAAAGTCACGTGCTGCCAACCCGTACATTGAATCGTTGCCTTCAAGTTATCACAAACGAGATACCAGTACACAACCATCTTATTCAAGCACCAGTGCTCGAGCCAGGCTAAATATTAACTCTCTTCAGGCCAGCTGTCTTTTCAGCTAACTATTACAAGTTAGAGCAGCAGGACAAGAATGAAAACCAGGTCGTACCCCAACTTATCAGCTAGCATGGCCGCAAATTCGCTTTTTGTGGGAGGATAGTCTGTAGGGACCGCGATGGTACACAATTTCTGGTGAGAGTGGGGTTTTTGGTGCCCTTGTTCGGCTGCACGTCGATATTTCGGTAAGTGCGCCCATCCTCTGCGGTATAATATGGTCCGTACTCCATACGAAATGAGACTTTGTGGTCCTTCGTCTGATTAGGCCATGCACGAGTTCCAGGCGTGGCAGGGATGAGCTCATCACGGATCTTGTCCCATCCATTGCTCTGTAAAGAGATGAAGATACGAGTCAGGTAATAACCCTAGGACGTGATCATACCTCCTCAAACGATTTTTTCCACTTCTTGAAAGACGTTTTCAAGCCCCACCCCATTGTCACTATGTGACCTGCTCTCTAAGCAAAGGGCGGCTCCGGTGAAAGGCACGCCTACTTACAAAAGTCTTTTCGAGCAACGATGATGAGCCTCCTTCACAGAGGCGATGAGAAGACAAGGCTGTGTGAAGGGAACAGAAAGCCATCTCGAAGTATATAGAGTCAGAGGCGCCTTTTTTTAGTTTGACGACGCACAAGCGTTTACTACAGAACACCAGGATTGGTTCGTTCAGCTGCAACGATCCACATCCGAGTCAAACGATTAGAGCTTACCCGAATACTAGCAGAGACTCGATGTGATTCAGACTCTAGCGATAGAATTAAATCGGCGGACTTGGTCACTTGCAAGACCACTAGAACATTTTGTCCACCATATTAGTGTTGCCAATCCGAGTCGACTGTCATAAGACGTCCTTGTGGCTGTAAGTAAAGCTGGCCTTTTTCGGAAAACCAGCACCCAATATCCGCGGCGCAACGTGACAAATCGACAATGAAACAGCTTCCGAACCGTGACCATTCCAGGTAGTTATCGAGGCCTGTCTTATTCGGAGATTGCATTGGCCACAGACGTTTGACCGTAAGCCCGGGAACTGTTCGACGGATCTACGGTGACACCACTTTGAGAGTCCTAGAATTCCCCCAGTACATAGATATTCGCTTCCGCGACGCCCAAGTCCTGAATGTGCTGTCTGACTGAGAACTAAGTCTTCATCGCTTATCGATGTTATCGATGCGTGGCGCAGGAGCGCTACGCCGTGTCTTTATACGGTGTACACATGGCAGGGTTCTTTCTGATGGAAAGCAAGAAGTCGGAGCTCGGGACGCTCTAGTTATGCAGATTGGCACTAATATTGGTCATCTTTCCCGGGCCCGCCAAGTATGGAAGCGATCGTGATCTGCGGGTGATGAAAGCTTTTTGAGCGCTAATTCTATTGCACCCACTGCAAGACCGAGTAGTGGTGCAACAACACCGAGTGACAGTGGAAGGTGTGTTGTCTTATATTCATTCAATGTCAGACATGAATGTGGCAGACATTTCAGATGCTCACGTGCGCGTGTTGCCCCCGACAGGACCGACTCAAATTCTGTTCGAAATGTCGCGCTGTCAAATACTGCTCTAAAGAATGTCAGATAAGCGATTGGAAAGCGCACAAAGCCATTTGCCGAAAGGACAGTCAACCTCTAGTGGACCTTCTGGCGCGTCAGCAAGACACTATCCACCAATCGCAGACTACTGAAGATAGTGTCAGAAATGTGTCGGCACCAACTCGCCAGATTACGAGCTTGTATATGAGCAAGATCGACATGTCGTTGCGAGATGGTAGATGGTTACAGTATTTTAGTGACGACCTCGGTCTATCCGAGCTTGACCTATCGAGGTATATAGGAAACGACGATGGTGAGTGGTTGCACAAGTTATTTGATGCGCTCGTCCCGCTCACCACTTTCATTAACATGTTGCTAGGTCAACTCGTGTGGGGGTCCACCAATTTTCATCTGACCACAGCTCGTGCACAGCTCATTAATGGGCATGTTTTGGCCGCCAGGGTCTATCGTGCAGACAGCTTAACCTTGGTTGATTCTTGGATCAATCTCGACAAGTACATCCATTGTGACGATGAAGTATTGGTGTATGATCCCGATCGCGTTAAGCTGGGGGACATTATCTGGCCCTGGACAATGAATGATTATCATGTGCATTTTCCTAGAGGTGAATTGATTATCTTCGTCGAATCTACACGCGAATTGACTGATGAAGAGTAATTTAATCATTAGAACACACGGATGACAGTTATTCTGGCTTTCAAAGGAACTTGGACTCGCAACGTTGGGGATGCCATGTAGGATAAGGTTTACATGTTCGGCGACAGAGTGAATGGCGGCGAGGCGATTCTCGCTGAAGCGATGCTTATGAGCTTGTTGTCCTTGTGATTGTAAGCTAAGTGTTATGCACGTTAATGAGAGTAGGCACGTCTACAGGCGGTCATGTGATAGTCATGTGATCACGGCAATCGTGTTGTTGACTCGATGGCTTCCACTTCTGACACCCCGTGGACCAAAAAGACGTCAGCTGACTGGTTTTCTGCGACCCTTCTCGTCCTCCTCATTCACCACCACCCCGCCCCCGTCCGCCTGGAGAGTGCCCGCAGATGCATTCGTCGTCCCACCCAGGGCACGACCCCCCCACGCCTAAACCCGTTCTCGCGGCGCATTACCCTCATCCATCCCAGTGTCGACAGTCAACAGATCGATAGAGACGGGATATAACACATCGCCCAAGTCCTCCTCGACTACACCCTCGCCGATCTTCAATCCGGCAACGCATGCCAAGATCGTGGAGCGTCTATCATCCAGCAAGGGGACACAGGTCGCATTGCAAACTCCGGTCGGTCATTCCACGGGAAGTCAAGATGGGGGCTGCGGGACAAGTCAAGATTGCACAGACGTTGGCCAAGGTGTCTGCCGTGCGCGACTTTTTTCACTGTCTTGGAGAATAGTCTCTGGCTCGAAGATGATGGTGCGGGTGAAGTGTGGAAGTGGTCGGCCGAGGAAGACTTTACGCTCTTCAAGATCTAGCAGAAAGGCGGAGACCTAGCCATGGGCATCATTTGTGTAAGTGATCTCGCTGTTCGGTACTCGGTCACGGACAGCATTGCTGACGTATGCTAGTATCACAATACACAAGTACAGGTACATATCACGCTCAACACAAAGAAGATCAGGGACACAGAGGCTTCTAACGCTTCCATTTCCCTGTCCGATCCCGACGGAACGCTTCGAGTCGGTTCCGTCGGGCTCAGTGAGACCTACCGATTACCCACCGTATTCAATCTCGAACGACCCGGATCTCCGCTTTCCAGAGAGATCCAGACTGGAATGCTCTCTGCAGCATGTAGGGTGCTGTTGATATTGATTGATGTCATCAATGAGACCCTCGGCGTCCGCTTTGAGCTGCGATGGGACTTCTACCTCCCCGGTGCTGGAAGGCACGTCTGTATGGGGTACGGGATAAAGTGGTGGGTGATGGGATTCGGGGGTCTCTTGATTCAAGAGGTGTCCCCAGCAAAGAATGATGCGAAGGCGCGAGAGCCTGAATTTGAGCCTGATCCGCTTAGTGCTCAAGTGGGTTTCTTCTCCCCATCTAGATCAGCTTCGTCAGCGTCGCTCATCAGTCACTACGCTAACTCGATCGGGCCGGGCTGGTCTGGGACAACATCGATCGCCTTGTGGAAATGGAAAGACGCAGGGACCATCCACGCCCTCTACCCTGGAATCCCTCGAATGCATCGATGTCTGGGTGGGGCAATGCACCACTGAGCCCTGAGCGCTTGAGCGCCGAGGCCCTCACACGTGTGTTCCGCTTAGTGACCAGGCGAGGTCAGTCCCTTGCGCCGAGCGGGGCTGCATCGGAATTAAGCGTGGATGACGAGTTGGTCACTAGAGCCCTCCCCCTCCCCCTCCCACCGCTTTTACCATGTAGCTCATCCACCAATTGCATTGGAAACAACAAGGTGCTACA